>OZ026624.1:76491210-76619396 GCA_964020975.1 Hermodice carunculata
CGTAATAAAAAAAAAGAAATTAATTTGATTTCATGATCTGCGGATTGTGTACTTTAAGTCTTTTTAAACAAACACACAATCATATTTTTATTAGGCCTAATCCACATCAGCTAAAATTTGTTGCGTTATGCTGAGACAATTGAGCGCAAGGTCGAATAAATCCAATCATATGTTGTTTTTTTTTAAATGCCCACCGCTAGTTTTCTGTCTGTAGTAATCTTCAAAAATCTCTGGGTCTTATCTAAACATTTATTCATGCTTTCTTTGCATTAAGTAGTCTCAACGGAAATGAATCCCCTTCACAGAATACTGCTTATCCGTATTCCAGACAAGGAAGCGCTTCGCCCTCTTTGCTGACGAAAGATTTATCAGACACTAGAACCATACATAAAACTGGCAAGCACAAGGCACATAGTTTATCTCATGAAAGCCATGGGATTGGGAAATCTGACTCTTCAATGGCCTCTACATCCAGTCATGGAAAGCCGGCATCCAGTCATGGCACGCTTCCCTCATCGGGTCGTGATTCAGAAAAAATAGCTTACAGGTTACAAGTGGCAGATACAACTAAAACGCAGAGAAAATCTACTGTTCAAAATCCCAAAGGTATGTTTAACATTTTTTTCCTTCTCTTAACTTTTTTGTTTTGGGTTCTGAAACTATCAGCATACGGACGAAACTTGCACCCATTGTGCCATGGAACGTATTTGGCAAATAAATAGCGATAGGTTGTCATGTGACTACCACATGCATTGCGACGGGTCATCATGTGACCACCAAATTTTCAGTTTGACCCAATCACATGCTTGGGAATGACATACACAACCCTCTTAATCGACCGAATCACCAGCCTGGAAATGACATATAGCTGGTTCAGAGATTTGTTTGCCGCGAAATGATATACAGGGTTACCTAATATTCAATCTGAGCTTTCGGAGTACATTGCGTCTTTTTGTCGTGGAATTTCATGAAAAGCGAATGGGTATTTTGAGCCCAAAAAAAGCCTTTTTATACACATGCTTAAAAAAATGGGGAGACTGACAGCGAGACACAGACAGAGAACACTTCCATTGGTTTGGCATGATGCATCACTGTTATATAAAACATGGAATGTCAGATGTTAAAAGGTCGGCATCTAAATTTCCAATGATCGTCCTATCACACTATTAAGTCTCCTTCCACTGATCCGCCCGTTGGGGCATGTTAGCTTCAAAATACATCGTCATACAGACAGTCAGCTCATTTTAAAGCACTCTTGAACCTCAATGCAGACACAATGATCACCAATTTCTGAACTTTATCCAATTTTCATGACAATCTTTTTGCACTGTACTCGATCAAGCATAAACAAGTTGGTTTTTTTTTTACCACATTGCATAAAATTACAGTGGTGTATCCAACATGAGGCATGCATATTAATGTCTTTGTAATCATAGGCTCGCATGGCGAGATTCGGACGGCTGTCTGTGCGTGGAAGCGGGATATTACTAATATCTTGGAAATAAAGTATATACTTAGTGCAAGCAGATGGAATTTTACATTTGTAACCAATTCAGGAAGTATTAAATGAGCATTAATTCGGTAGTTTGTAAACTTAAATTTCTCCAAAAGACACTAATTTTGTGAGAAAGGGGTATCTAGCCCTGTCTGTGACAGTTATATACCCGCGTGTCCTGTCTATTGACATACGGGAGTTCCCAGCTTTCTGGCGTGAAACTAATTTCCATGTATCGTATTCCATAAAAAGTATAGTATTTATCCTACTCCATGTTAAACCGAAGGAAATGTTCTTTTTAGCAAGAGTATGTTTATATTCGGTTTCTTGTTAGCGTTACGAGAATTAGACATGCATAAAAACAAAATGAATCAATCAATGGACCAATCCTTCTATCAAATTATCGATCAAACTGCATTTCTGGGCAACGTTGATGCACCACATTTCATTTTAAGCCCAAAATTACATTTTATACAAAAAATACCCTTGTTAAATGTCTGTTGACCTTCTTTTTCAACTAACTATATCTCTTACTTGGATAGTACCCGCAGTTTTCAATGATTATCTCAGATTTTTGTGACTAGATTTTGGAAACTTATTTTCAAATTATAGCTACATGGCTTCAAATTGCCTTCGTTATTTCCTCCCTTTCATTCTTTTCCTTTTTTATGGATCAGCCTTTTCAGTCTTGTATGTGTTTTTTTTCAGGTCAACAGACCACAAAAAATCCACCAGACAAGTCACACTCAGCTTCCTCCAGTGAGCATCACAGCATGGTAACTAAAATATTGCAATTATTCTTGGCCCGCTCTCATTGATGCGTATTGCGGATTGATTTCGCCTGTGGGAGAATGGGCCATGTTTGGTTTCATTTTTTTTTTCTTTGCGGGGAGGGGGGGGGGGCATAATACGTGTGGGTTGTTGGTCTATTCCTGATAGAGTTCCTCCTTCTTTTCAATCAATTTTAACACGGTATCTCAAAAATTCAATGATAGAGTTTGCTCAAATTTAATGCGCAAAAGCACCTCATAGGACTATGATGAGCTAATTTAGAGACCACTTGATCTACTTTACCATTACCCTAGCCCATTTACTGATGAATATGCAACGTGTTTTTCAAAGTGTTTAGTCAAAGTGTGCTTACCCTCAAAAATATACCTACCATGATAACTAAACCATCCGGAAGTTACCCACCTATTTTTATTATGGTCTGTGACCTACTTTTGAGTCATGATCTACTTATCTGCAAAGTAAGGGGGGGGGGGGGTCTTACAAGTAGAGAAGTTTTTCACCCAAGTATTTTCATAACTTAAAAAGTTTTGATTGGATTTGAACGGAAAGGAGTTTTTAGATAGCTCAGAAAGCTTTGATCAGATTTGAACGAAAATGAGTTTGTAGATAGCTTGTAATTAGGGACATTTTTATGTACACTTTCGCGTAAATCTTTATGACTAAGGTCAAACATATCTTAGGTTAGGACTTGCCTCCTAATCTCACAATGCATTTTTTTCAGCAAACTCAAAAATGTTTCATCCGACCTTACTAAAATTGGTGTTCAACAGCAAGCATGTGGTAATGGATATATTTTTCTCCCCCTTTGGAGACGAAATTTGTGTGTTTGGGTTTGTCTGTTCATGATTATGTCTCTCCCTCCATCAGCTCATTTTTATTGGCACGATATCTAAACAATGCCTGGATAGAATTGTCTCCAGTTTGGTACAACATAACCTTGTACAGCTAAGATGAGCTGATATGGACATTTTTAACAGTTTACACTGGATACCTACATACTGCCTGTCAAAATCATATGGCTATCGGGAAAATGTTTGTAATTTTTCTCTAATTATGAGAATGCTGAAACCCATATATCCCTGCCAAATGTCCTTACATCATAATTATGTACCCATACTCTCATTGACTACTCTATAGTTTACGAACGTCAGTGACTTTTCTTATCAGTTGTTCCTCACAAATAGGAAAACAAGTTTTCCCTCATAATTAAACAACGATCCGACTTTAAGAAAATTTTGTTCCAGGAAGCGTCACGTGATAAAATTGGAAAGTAAGATTTCTGCATCACCGTGACCAACATATCAGTTATTCTTGTCTATTCAACGACTGAAACAAGCCCCACGACATGCTTATCCTAAAAATCAAATCTGACACCTCGTATATTTGAAATGCTTGAATGGACTAATCTCAAATTTTGCACATCAGTAATCCATAAGAATGGCACTGTTACACGAACTTTTTTGTGACAGAGAACATGGTAAGTTGAGAACTATGAACTTTCAATATGGACCATAAACTTTCAAACTCATTTTTGAATGCGAACTAATTGGTATGGTTTATGCAGCTCTGCTTGCAAGTGTTGTTTGATAACTTTGTCAGCTTGCGGTTTCATATGACAAGCTTTTTTGGAACTGGGTCTGCAAATCATAGATTCTAAATAATATCTTATGGAACTGTTTAATTGTGTGAAGTCATTGCTTAATATGGCCTGGCTAACAGTTTGCTAAAGGTGACCTAGACCAAAACGTGTAGGTCATAGTCTGACTTTGTTAACTCGCTTTCTTCTGGTATTTTCAGATTGGTTCAAGACTTTTAGGGCACCTGTTCAAATCCGCTCATTGTGTGACCAAAAAAAAAAGCTTTATAAAAATTAAATTTGTCATCATTTGAGTGACATGTTGCTCATAAAACATAAATATAATATCGTCTATTTCATAAATATAATATCGTCTATTTTCCATAAATTTTGAAACTGATACTGATATCTGATAGGATTTTAAATCAATGCATTGTGTCATGATACGTAACTTATCCACCACATTTGGTATTATCTCTTTGTGATCATATTGTTCCAGGGCAATCAAAACTTCAACACAAGCGGTTACCTTTTCGATGCAGGCTGTTTATTTAATCATAAAACAATAAGCAAGATTTTTTTAAGTCCATTCCTGTCAAAAATTGTCTAAGCCCACCATTTGTGAATTTTATTAAGTCCAGCGAGGTCCCCTAATGTTCTAAATCCAGTGTTGGCCAGATTTTGTAAGTGAGGTTTGTTCAAAATTGTCTAATTCCAACTCTTGTGAATTGTACTAAGTCCAGCGTTGTTTCCAAATGTTCTAAGTCCAGCTTTGTCCAAAATTATGTAAGTCCAGCCCTTGTGAATTTTACGAAGTCCAGCGCTGTCCAGATTTCCTAAGTATCCAGTTGTATGAGCAAGCCAGGCCACTACTTGCTCTCTCTCTCCTATGGTATTTCCTTTCTTAAATTGGGGTTGACAGGTCCATTACTTCAGTTTAGGGGGGACATGAGTAATTCCAAAATTTGGGATGGTTTGGGGCACTATATATCACGTTAAGGGGGTGGGGGGCAAAGCGTATGATTGCTTTGGTACCAGAAAACACAAAAAGTAAAAAAAAATTGACCACTGCCTTCCAATTCCACGCACAACACATAATACTCATTGTCATATATGCCATACTGTTTAAATGCATAACAGAGTAATACTTTTTACATATATCAACCAATGTGGGAGATTTACCCTCCCACACCCCTTTATCAGTACATAGTCAGGACACTGTTGGGCAGCCAATCTGTGTTTGACAAAAGCCATTTATGTAAGTAACCAGAACATCTTACATAGGCAAATTCACAATCCACTTGTGACTTCAAGAGGTAGGGAAGGTAACAATGAAGAATACACTATACCTGCCAAACTTACTCTCTAACTTAAACACTCATTTACAAAGTAGTTCAAATTAACAAGTAGTTACCAGGCAAAATCATAGAATCACAAGTACAATCAAATACATGTACATCAGATGAAATGAGATCACCATAACCACCTTATTTACAATCCCCTAATCATTTAATGGGCAAGTCTTCATCAATAGTCACTTCTAGATAACAATATGCAACAAGGATAAGAAAAAGAAACCAAAATTCCAATTACCTTTAAAGTTCAATAGCTTGTTGATGGCAGACTCACTCCTTGACTCTTGGACGTCTATTGCATCTGATACAGACTCTTTGTTTACAAGCTATAGATTAGTTTGGGTGTTTTAATTAAGACCCATTCACGCCCTATACAATCAAACAAATAATGCCTTATAAACCGCACATCACATTTACACAAAAAGTTTACAGTGGTTCAAAATCCGACTTTCCATGAATTTTATGAAAAGAAAGTTGAAACATTTTGAATAAAAAGCTACTTTTGAAGACCAAAAGGGAACTATTTCTTTGCAAAAGTTCAGAATCTCACATCTGGCATTAATGACCGACTTACACCACAACAGTGAAGAAATATAGTGCCTGCAAAATACAATCTTTTAATAACCGTGAAAGTTAACACCAGTACCTTGGAGTGACATACTTGGCAAACGTGCTAATAAAGTTGCATTATTATCTAGCAAAGGTGACTTTTGAAGATAGTTGGTACTATTTGTTTGTAACAAATGCCAAGGCTCTACATCTGGCTATAATGATTGACTTACAGCACAACAGTAAAGAAATATAGTGCATGCAAAATACAACCTTATATTACCCGTTAAAAGTTAACACCAGTGCCTGGGGTGACGTACTTGGCAAATATGTTAATAAAGTTGCATTATTATCTAGCAAAGGTGACATTTGATGATAGTTGGTACTATTTGTTTGTAAACAATGCCAAGACTCCACATCTGGCTATGAGGACCGATTCACGCCACAGCAATGACAACAATAAAGTGTCTGGCAAAGAACAGCCTTGTGACACTCCCAAACTAGTCACAAGTTCCCCACTTAATATACATGATGATTATATGAATGAATTTATAATATAGAGGATCAAAAATCGGTTTTGTAAGCTTTCTGGGACTATTTGTGGGCCAAATTTACAAATCCCACATCTGGCAGTGAACAAGCATGCAGTTGCCCAATTAATACTGCATCTTTCTCTTTGGGTGTGTTCCCTGCCACTTACTATCAATAGAAAGGAGGCCCTACACTTAATAATTAATCATTGCCATGCCTCATTTGCACATTAGCAATACAGAGGAAACCTAGAAATGAAAATTTTATAGGTGATTCTTGTTATTTTCGAGAAGATCACTTCAATATCTGCTCCATTTTTTTTCCTGTCAGAAAACATCTTCCATGCATGCTTCTCAGGACTGGAGGCCAGCAGTGCACCCTCTCGCAGGTGACATCTTTGCCCTGCACTTGATTTCTGGTATTGACCAATCACGTCAGTTTTCTCTCTTTGGCAGCTTCTGCATGCATGTTGTTTTCTACTCCATACAGCTTCCACTATCATTGCGTTTGTTATCACGTGAAGCTTACCAGGGTTCTATCACTACATCATGCCCTGGAGAACATGGTTCGCCTGGAGGTCAACTCCTTGTTTATCCAGCAATGGGCATAACTCAACATGGTAGCAGTAAACCAGCATCTGGGTTTGAGGCTATGCATGTCACCCATCAACCAGTCATGCTTGTTTCATATGTAAGTCCCACAGATGGTCATACAGGACACCTGCCATGAGTCCCATCTCCAGATGCAGCAGGTTTTTTTTTTTTTTTTTTCAATGATGCCCCCATGAAAAGGTGGAGAGGACAGTAGTTGTTTGCGTGATTTTCCTTTCAATTTTATCACTGCTCATGACTACAGTTATTTCAAATGATACCTGTGATAACCAAGGTTATCAATGAAGCGGGGAGGGAATGAATCCATCACTTTCTTATTGAATTTTAATTGACCGAGGCCTGGAGGTTTGCATGGTAGCAGGCTACAGGTCTGTGATATCATCTTGTTTGGACACAAAAGAAAGAGGCCAACTCAACCATGTTGCTTTCCTGGCTTAATAGGAGCTTCTTCGTGGATACGCTGGTACGTTGCAATGTCTTTCCTCAATTGGACTTAACAGTGGTTCTCACTGGCCTACACTCGCCTGTGTTTAGACCCCAAAACATGGACTCACTTGGGTTAGATTATCTGGCCCGGGGCCAGGTCAGATTCAGGTCCTTGAACACTCTAGAATAAGCTGGTCTGGGGACCGCACACTGGTATTTTTAAAACTTAACCCTATCATCATGAGCAAGACACATGCTCCTGATCAACCAACCACTGCCTCTGGGGGCTTTGTGTCAAAGCCTTGTCTGGTAACTTGGATCGGCAGGATCCTGACAGATCATTTTTACCAGAGTCCATAAGTTCTACATGAAAAAAAAAACAGATCCCTCAGGTAATTCAGACATCAGCTTTTCTTATCTTTTGAAGAATAAGACTTCGATTTTGCCAGATTCTCCAGGAATATGCACCAACACTATCTCTAGCTAGGTTACCGAAGCAGTCAAATTGGCCTATGTTGTGGCAGACAAAATCCTGGAATTCCAACAATTGCAATTGAATGATCCTCCTCCTCTCAATTGGTGAATCTACCAAATGTAGTGGGTAACTAATTTATTATGACAAAATCTGGTAAATTTATCATAATATCTGTATTTGTTGGTGATACTTACCTATCCAGTACACGAGTCCCAGCAGACCCCACATCAGACCATTCCTATGTGTTTATCTGTCATGAAGACGCACATGTATGTGATGGGTCAATACCACTAGTTAAGTGATAGGTGCCAGGGTCAACCACTAGAGGATGTCACAGTCCCCCATCCAGAGAAATATAAGACGTGTTTTCCTGCGGGATAAAATTTTAGAGTAGGTATGATCTCACAGAGATCATACCAAATGTATTTGGTAGGTGAGTATCACTAACAAATGTGGAAATTTTAATAACTTCCCAGATTTATTGTATGAGCGCATGCCTTCAGATCATTAAGCACTGTTGTTACCCATAACTTTGTCTCTTTTTACTTTTAGAGTGCATTAAGCTGCCATAGCCAGGAGAAGGCATGTCCAAAAGAGATGGATACAGATACGTTAGAAATGTATTACGAACTCCTTGCTGAAAATGAAAAGCTGTTAGCTGAGTGAGTCACAAATTTTATTATAACGCAAGTATGTCCTGTAAACATGTCCACTTCTGACGAATAGTCCGTTGACAATGTGTCGATCTTTAACAAGCTATAAGTTCCCTTTCACATTACCACTACCCCCAGGTGTATTGGTCGATAGGACCAGTAATTTGTATGCTCTCTCTCTCTCTCTCTCTCTCTCTCTCTCTCTCTCTCTCTCTCTCTCTCTCTCTCTCTCTCTCTCTCTCTCTCTCTCTCTCTCTCTCTCTCTCTCTCTCTCTCTCTCTCTCTCTCTCTCTCTCTCTCTCTCTCTCTCTCTCTCTCTCTTCAAAATGTTGGCTTTTTTTTCAAGTTTTGAGTGAAGGCATGAAATGCAGCCCATGGTATTCAGGGTGCACTTAAAAAGTAAGAAGCCTATATATTTCTGTGTTAATCTACCCCCATTCAAGGAGTAACTATAAACTTTAGTAAAAATAAGTAAAAATGCAAGAATTGTTTAAGCTTGAAGAATCCTTTTTTCATTCAAATACAATTTAATTATTCTGCAGAATTTTTTATTATCCTCTAAATATTATATCCGATAGCAGAAAAGCAATGTAAACTGACATCACCAACCAGGACCCGTAATACTTTGCATATGAATATATACTGCATGCTTCAAGCACCGGTCCACAAACCTTGTGCATCTGATGGCCAAATCACTGTGGTTCTCAACAAAATGTACAATGCTGGACTTCCATGTAAATTATCTCCACAGAAGATCATTGAGTACAGGTGTTATGCTTACTTTTAATTGGCACTTGACTGAAACTTCGCATATTAATTCTTTAGTGCCACCTTACCATATCCCTCGTGAGAGCGAGACTGAGTCAACAACTTTGCTTGGTGTGGGTTAATGTGCAATACCCCAAAACGCACCACAGAAAGCTGCTTTCCTTAGGCGTGTTATTTTAATAGGCCTCATCAGAGATTTTTCATTCGAAATGTTTATATACGCCAGAAATTTAAACAAAATATTCAAGCAGACCAACAACCATTTCCATCCAAGCACTTTTGATCGATTTGAGTGGGAAACAGTTAATTCTTTCAGTCCCACATTTTGGACTAAGTCAACAGCTTTCCTTGGTGCACTTTGGGCATATTATGCCCAAATCATGCCAAGGAAGGCTCTTAACCTTGACAATTATATTCTATGTAACTTCAGGCACGCTTATCATATATTATACTTGGAAGTGCCCTACCTTGTCAATGTACAAGCCACACCTGCTATAACATCACCCTTTGTCCTCGGTCGACCTTTTGTGGTTGCCCCTATGGCCTAGAGGTCAGCGTGTTCGACTTTACATTTGGCTAGGCGAGTGTGCCGAAGGTAGTGGGTTTGAATCCCATACAGGTCGACATAAAATTTATCGTATTTTTCACTTGAATGGAAAGTCTTTTTACAGGGAACATGAATCAAGCACTCTTATCATAATCCAGGGCAATTTTTGTAAAGGAGTTCTACTTTAGTCACAGTTGGCACTGAAAGAGTTAACAGACGCAAATTCAATGGGTTGACTTGCTTGCTCGGGCAAGGGGGAGACAGGGCTTATTGTGCTGGTAAAGATCTCTTAGGATCTAACTGGCATCTCTGTTAGTATGAAACTTAAGAAAAGGCTTATTATTTGATAAAGTGGTCACTTTGGAAGAGCAAACTTTTCTGATTGGACATTATAATCTGACCTCTATAATTATTCCATTGCTATGCATTTTTGTGAACAAAATACCAGCTGAAATCTTAAATTAGCTGAATGTACAGAAATATAGTTGAGAAATTTGTGTTGACTGATCAAAATCTGAAGGGCCAATTGATTAACCCTCAGAGGACTGAGTCAAGAGCATTCTTTTGCACATTGGGCATATTCCACTTACAATACACCAAGGAAAGCTGTTGACCAATCTTCAGTTTCAATCCCATTGAACAAAAATAACATTATTTTTTTCTTCCTTTTTTTCTTTCTTTTTACGTAATTATTAATGGGTAAAAGTTGTAAATGGGTATGTTTGGCACTAGGTCCTTCAGGATTAATTCCCAATTTAAAATCAGCAAGCACAAATTACACTATCACCAAATATGGGTATCATATAGTGTACCTCCCATATATTGTAGGACATCACAGTAATTATAATGCATGTATTAACTGAAAAAGCTTGCATTGATATGTGTTTGTGGTGTACCAAAGACTAGCTTATCCACCAATATTGTCCACAAACAGTGTATAAGTTTTTTATACTGTCACTGAGTACAGTTATAAAAATTGTTAATTTTTTTCAAAGCATGCTGTCTGGTGACAGTGAAGTGTACCCATCAAGTTAACCCATTATGCCTTTTGCTTACCAGGGAAGACCCTGAGTTTGAGTTGCCAGGTGCATCTCACAGTTTATTGTTTCTGCGGAGGAATCACAGACGGAAGGTAAACACCCTGGCAGAACTTATGAAGCAATTTCCAAGTTTCAAGGATGTAGCAAGGCAAAAATTTGATCCACTGGAAATGTTAAATTGTCGGTAAGTATAAAAGTAACTTTTGGTTAACTAAAGGACCAACATTTCTGGGTGATGGGTACTGTCTAACAGAAGTCCAACAAGTAGTCACATAGACACAGATGAATTCAGTGCAAACATTTAACTATGAGTAGAGAGGTAACGGTTTTTAGTATAGGGATCTGCCCTTTCATACATGGTGTACCTGTGATGAATATTTGCGTCAAAACACATTACCTATCCACTATATTTAAAATGATCTTTATGAGATTTTATCTACTCCAAAATTTTACCCCATCAGAAGACATCTTTCAGCATATACTCCTTTGGACAGGAGGCCTATGGTGTCCCCTCTAGCAGGTGACCTCCTCACCCCATACTTGACATCCAATATTGACCAATCACATTCCTCTCTATGGCTGCTTCTGCATCCCCACAGTTTACTACTACATAAAGCTTTTTACACAGTCTCAACTATCGTCGTGTTTGTTATCTTGTCAAACCTACCTTGGGTAGAATATTATGGACCAGTGCACTATTGGACACAGGAATTTAACCCTTTCCCCCTTGAATTAAGACTGAGTCAACAGCTGTCCTTGGCATGGGTTGGGCACTAAGTGCCCAACCCATGCCAAGGAAAGCTGTTGACCTGGGGCATGTGATCTTGATAAGTCTCATGTACATTTCTCAGTCAAATTGTTTTTCATAGCTGCTGAAATTAGTTGAAAACACTGAAGCAGATGACATTTAACCACCAGCTGGTTTTGGCCGGTTTGAGGGGGAAATGGTTAGAGTTCTCTAATATCTTTTCTTTTCTGTACATGAGTCAACTTAAAGATTCAATCCCCACTTTATTGTCTCTAAAATTGCTTCAACTGATGGTTTAGCCAGAACGCATGCCAAAGGACATACCACACGGCTAGTTTGGAGGATCATAAGCACTGATGTCCCTGTCATGAGCTAATCACAGGGGTCAGATGCTCCAAAGACACCCCCTGCAGCATATGCAAGGATTGGTCTCTGGAATTCTGGAGAAGGTTGCCAAAGTGAGCCAGAAGCCTAAGCAGGAGAGGAAAAATAAAACAGACCATGAATCAGGCTGCTGCCTCTTATCAAAGACACATTACAACACCATGGGTCACTTAAGCTGGTCTCCACGCACTTTACATACTCTGCCAGAGCTCCCCAAAAATTTCTATGGGTCTATTGCTGATCCATGCTGCTGCACTCACTGAGGTCAAGGCCCTGTGGCATGGCACAGCGCTCGCAAAGGCAGTAATACGAGCTAGCGAACATGCACAATTGAGTATCTTACCCTGGCATCCATCTTTGGTAAATGTATCTTTTTGGAAGCTCCGGCTTCTTTCTTACCTTTCGGTACTCTTGTGGTTTCTTTTTGGTATCGTGTGGTAGTTGATAGGTTTCCTAGGAAACTGGTCCTATCACCGACTTAGCTATTCTTGTTTGTGTAGCTTGCTGACAGTCCATGGATATTGACGTGGAGTTGGACAATGTTGGGACGCCAAACAACCACAGGGTGGCATACTGGGATATCCATCCTGCATGTTGCACCTGCATGCATAGGAATAGCATATTCTGCACTGAGGAGAGTCTGTGCGACATTGTCGATGATGATTTCTTCTCAGTGGCAGAGAGTCCATTGGGCAGATGTTAGATCTGCTAAATGGGTACTCAAATGTGCAGAGGCATGCTATGAGCATGAGGTGAGTGTACTCAAGGCACATTTGCTACTTGTAGAAATCCAGGCACCTACTAGTTTGCCCAGGCCTCACATTCAGGTGCAAACTGGTCCTCGATTCGAGGATCGTCCTCAAAACAAGGCCTCCAAGGGTTTGTTTTTATTTAGACCAGGCCTCATGGCAGGCTCACACAGGTCCTCAAATCGAGAGTCGCCCTGCAATTGAGGCCTCTTTGGGGTAGAAGAGGCCTTTCGGAGATCCTATGTGAACAGTGATTAGGTGATTCTTTTCAAGGGTCCCCTCCACAAGCACGGCAGTTCAAGTGAGCAGGTCTGTGGTGAGTGGCCCCTCCAATCTTGTCCAGTCTACAGCCCTCCATGCATCGGTAGTTTGATTGCAGGATGGTACAGTAACCTCCTTATAATGGCACCATCTGTTCACAGATAACTGTATATGTCAGATAAATGAATCACATAAAATAGTAAATGAGTTTTCACTGTACTTTGGCAACAGTAAGCCAGTGAGCAGTTAGGTGGAAAGGAAGTTGGTGGTGGTGGCAGATGGAGGGTGACATCGTCATCACTCCCTATGGCACCTCCCTCTTCCAGGATTTTCTTCCCACAGCCTGCCAGGACAAGCTATGGCGTTGCAGGTGGAGGCAACTGCCTAAGTGATTATAAGCCAGTGGAGGTGCTAATCACTGCAGTCAGTAGATTGCTGAATAGGTTTGAGTGCAAGGTTTCTGCTGGGGAACCTGTGGTCGCTCCTGCTCCCCCCACCCACTTGGATATGCCTGGCCTCTCTTGTGAGAGTGAAGCCAAGTCTACCGCACTGAAGTCGAAGGTGGCTAGGGCAGTGGCCCTCACTAAGCCCTTTGTGGTGGTCATGTCCTATCCCAGTCCCCCTGAGGACCAACGGTCAGCTCGCACGATAGTTCTCAGTGGTGAGGACTTGGCCATGATGGTCACTTTTGGGGGTGTAAGGGGTAAGCCTCACAGCTGGTCTCTCCCCTATCTGCCCCCACCAGTCACGAGCCTTCATTCTCCTGCCATGGGAGGGAGAAGAAAAAGAGGAAGAGGTGACACCAACACCTCTCCGCTTTTCCTTCTCTGGATTGGAAGGCACAACACCAGAACCGGAGTTTGGGTGTTTCACCAGCTGGGGAGAGGCAGGTGCCTCCCTCAGTGGTTTCCTTGCAGAAGTGTGGTAGAGTGATACCCAGAGAAGTTCTATGAGTACATAGTCCAACCATGGGAGTCAGTCAGGCAGAGTTGGAGGCTCTGCGATCTTTGCCTGCCCCAATGGGAATTGATCAGGCAGTTGATCATTGTTAGGTTGGGGAGGCCACCTCTGTGGTGACCTATGCCAATGTGGCAGCAGGCAGGGGCACTTTGGCCCTTAAGCCTACCCCTGTGGGTGCTATAGTTTGGGGACTGGAGGGCTGGTGCAAGAAATTGCAGCAGTTGTCGCTCCCCTGGCCCCTAGGCCCATTCGCCTAGTGTGTGCTGGTAGGCTGGTGTCGCCTGCCCCTGCAGGTCAGCTTCTGTCAGTCGTTTTGCCCACTGAAACTCTCCACACATGGGAGGAGCTGCAGTCTTCGTATGGTGCTGAGTCTAAGATGCCGGCTGCTGAGATTACCATGGTGATGGAGCCTAAGCTGGACACTAAGGCTAAGACTGAGGAGGAGCAACATGAGGATTTGTTTCTTGGATTGCTGGATGATCTGGAAGATTGTCCCACAGCTGAGGACATCCTTGACCTCGACTGTTTGGACTTCCCTAGTGAGGACTCTGAGGTAGAGAGAAGTTTGATACCCTGTGCCTGGGGAAGAAGTTGCCCCTCTGTGTTTACCTTCCTCAGAGGACCTTCAGCAGGGTCATATCAGACATCAAAGCCATCCAGCTGGGGCTCTTCAGATCCAATGCAGAGGCTGTAACCCAAAGTCAACTGCTTTTATTGCAGGCTTACCAAAAGCTTGAATTTGAACCCCAACGTCTACAAGGTCCCCAACACTTTAAGCTTAATAGAGCAATACTGGGCCCAATTGCTACATTATACCAAAAAGAACATGATTCACCTGGAGACTAACTGCATGTAAACCCAGCAACAGAAGTATCTCTAAACGTTTGCAGTAAATTGGCATCTGGGTTCATGCCTATAAATTCCATCCATCAACTGGTTGTGCTTGTTTAATCCAGAGGTTCAGCAGATGGTTATACAGGTCAACAGCAGATGGTTATACAGGTCAACAGCAGATGGTTATACAGGTCAACTGCAGATGGTTATACAGGTCAACAGCAAAGATTCTCATCCGCAGATGCAGCAGGCTTTCCTTCATCAATACCTCAGTAAAACCCCCAAGGTGGAGGGGGCAGTAGTGATGGTGGTCATAGGCCACTTCAAGGACAGACCCAGAAATTCAGGCACATTGGGGGCCAGGGCAACACAGCCTGTAGCAGCCATGGAGGAAGAAGCAGTAGCAAAGGTGCAGCAGCAGCCCTGTTTGCACAGCCAGCTAACTGGTGCATTTGACAGTGCACTCCAATCATCCATTACCTGATAGCTATCCATCATCTCAAAAGCTCCAACAAAGTGAGACCCAGGTTGTCACTCTAAGTGGGCAAATTATAATGGTATACTGCAGATTGATATATTTTAAGTCTGGTAGGTGCAGGTTATGCTTTTACTTTTGCAGAGTAAAGTATGCTTCCATTGCCAAATGCACCTATTTGTTTGTCCATCTCACAGGGAATAAAACATTACAGAACCTAGAAGTAGCTCCCACACCACCCGTGTTCACCAGAATAATGAGCATAGTAGCAGATTGTATGCACCGCTGAGGCTTCCACATCTACATATACCTGGGTGGCTGGTTGATTTGCTCCCTTTCATGCAATGGTCTTTGGAATGACCCAGCCCCCATTCATATGACCTGTGTAGATTTGGCCTTCTTTCAGAGGCTTCAGAGGATCTTGACTATGTTTTTGTCCAATGCCAAGCAGTAAAGTCTGGAGTTTCATGTGTCCATGGGGAGACTTCACTGAAGGCAAATACAACAAGCATTACTAAACTTAAGGTCCAGGGCCTACTGGCAACAACCCATGGTGATATCCAACATAGTTTGTCAATTGCCATTGTGGTGGCACAACAGGGGCAATGTGATGCATGGTCAGACATGAGTCCTCTTCTGTCCACAGGAGCTTATCACTTCAGGGATGGGTGTCCACATGGGCTCTAAGACCTTATCCAGAGTCTGGCCACCTCAATACAGGTCTTGTCTTATCAATTAGTTGGAACTAGAGACAAATTATCTGGCTTCAGAAAAATTTAAGCAGGATCTGTCACACAAACATCTGTCTGCTCAGACAATCAGAGGGTGATGACACACATGAACAAACAGGGGGACCAGGTTAACACCTCTATTACATTTGACACTGATGTGCAGTCAGGAGCATAAAGCTCTGTTACACACATGTACCTGGAGTCAATGTCAAGGTCAATATATTTTTGGGTTGCCATCTAGCCATGAGCACAGTCTGGTCACAACACCCACAGATTGTCACATCTTCATGGAACTTTTGGGAAACCCCTCACACAGAACTGTTTGCGATGAGAGACAACTGCAATCTACCTAGTTTTGTCTCTTGAGTACAGGACTATCAAGCTTGAGGACTAGATGCCCTCTCCATAAGCTGGGAGAATGTGTGGTCTTGTCTATCCCCAACTTTCCTTGATTCTAGGAGTCTTGATGAAAGTCAGGGTGTAGAAGGTGGAACTAATCTTGATCATTTCATGGTGGCCCAAGAGGCCATTGGTTATAGAGATTCTGGTGCTCAGCCCATAGCCTCCCCCCCCCCCACTTCAATCAACCTGGCTGACCCTGCTGTGACTACCAGGATCTAGCATTTTCATAAAAATCCAGTTGTACTTAATCTGCATGTCTGGAGACTGTCGCGAAGGGTTTTGTAGATGTGGGATTCTCAGACAAGGTGGTGGCGCAAGTTGCCAGAGACAAGCTTAGCACCGCTTCCTTGAAAGTGTATGATTTCAAGTGGGAAAAGTTTGCCATGTGGTATGTGGAACAAGATCCCAATATTGACCTTTGGAATGCCTTCATTAAGGACCTACCAAACTTGGCCATATACTTCTTCAACCAAGGCCAGGAGGTTCCTACTACAGCAGGCTAAAGCTCTGCAATATTGTCAATCATGTTTTTTCCCATCTGATTAAGAGCTTATGCAGATAGGCCAGTGAGACCCAATGTCTTCCTTCAGTGGGACTTGCCAGTGGTTCTCACTGACTTACACTTGCCAGTTTTTGAGCCCAAGAACATGGACTTGCTTTGGTTAAATTATCAGTGTTTTGAGATAGTCTTTTTGGCCATAATTGCCCTGTGGGGCCTGGAGGGGAGAGATTCATGCCCGTGACTGCTCTAGGTTAGGGTGGTCAGAGGACTAAAGAGAAGTATTTTCAAAACCTAACCCTATGTTTTATAAGTACAACACATGCTCCTGATGGGCCAGTTACTTCCTTTTCTGGGCTTCTACATCAAGGCTGAGTCTGCTAATTTGGATTAGCAGGATCCTGACAGATCACTTTGCCCAGGTAGAGCACTTAAGTTTTATTTCAAAAGAACATATCCGATCAGGAAAGGTAGGCACCTGTTGTTCCTATCTTTAAAGAAAAAACTGCAGTTCTATTGGATTCTCCAGGAATGTGCACAACCACTGCTCTAGCTGGGTTACCAAGGCAATCAAACTGACCTGTGTAGCAGCAGACAAAATCTGTGAACTCAGTTGCATCAGATCAGAGGTCACGAGGTCAGGGCCATCAATTCTTCCTGGAATGCTCTTATACAGGTTAGATTCAGCGACATAATGGTGGCATGCCAGTGGAGGTCACACAATATGTTCTCCAATTTGTATTTGAGGGCCCAGTTCAATGTTGAGGGACAACCTCTTGCTTTTAAAAGCAAAGCATATCTACACCGTCAATGTATAAGCCATGATCTATTTTAGTATCCCCTGGCTACACCTTTCCTACGGAGGCTGATTCTTTGTGGCAAGGCAGTAACTTTCATTCCTCACGGGATCTGTTATTTTGAGAGAAGTGTTTGAGGAATAATCCCTCTGACCTGGAGTCTGAATGATCTCCCTCTTCCACTCAATTGGTAAATCTGCCAGATGTAGGGAATAGGGCATCTGTTATGACACAAATGTGGGAAATTGATTATGATTTCCACATTTGTTAGCATTACTTACCTATCTACAACACAAAAACCCATCCAGCCAGCCCCACATAAGATCATCCCAAGGGTAGTCTGTTGTGGAAAAACTGATGTGATAAGTCAATTTTGGAGTTCAAGTATGGGACATAGAGATCATGCCAAGTGTATTGGATAGATAAGTATTGCTAACAAATAAGGGCAGTATAATAAATTCCCAGATTTATCAACAATAAACTCAAAGTACATGTTTTTAAATTTAGACCTTCTGAACATGCCCTTTAAAAAATATGTAGTTTTTAAATATTTACATGATACTTTTCGATAAGAAGAGACACCACGAGACGAAGTGGGTGCTTGTATCCAAATCAATAGGACACCAAAACATGCCAAGTGCAGTGTGGTTTGGTATTCATTCTGGCACAAGAACAAACGACTACGAGTCAAATCTCCTTTTCAAACCAGGCTGTTTATATTAAAACTTTCTTCAATTTCTTTGCGTTAAAAAAGATTCACCATGCACAAAAAAGAAACTTCTGTTAAAGTAGAACTGTGCTAAACTTAATGTAAGAGACTGCTGGGTTTATTTCACCCAGTGGCACAATGTGGATGTCAGTCTCAACACATGGCTCAGTATGACTGAATATATTTGAAAGGGGGTCGCCATTTATGTAAAATGATAGAAGTGGCCACATTTTTGCTTCCCGTGATGTCTTTGATGTCTTCGCAAGGATTTGTGGTTAAACGGTGGACTGCACTTCTTTGCCTCCAAATGATGTATTTCTTGTGATATCAAATGATATATGATATTATGTACAGCTCTCTCTCTCTCTCTCTCTCTCTCTCTCTCTCTCTCTCTCTCTCTCTCTCTCTCTCTCTCTCTCTCTGTCTCTCTCTCTCTCTCTCTCTCTCTCTCTCTCTCTCTCTCTCTCTCTCTCTCGTTTTGGGGGAGTTCTTGTATGTGTGTGTTTTTTCTAAATGATAAAAGATCATTGTTCGAGCTATCAGACTTTTTTCCAAACGCAATACTCCACAGCAGCGTTGGGTATCTTAATGGTTGCGCTTTTTATGTGTGTTTTGTAAAATGTCAGGATATCTCTCAAAGCAATCCCTCATTGTTACAATAACTGACTACAATAGGAGATATGATAAATTGAAATACACCAAAGAAAACGCTTCGAAAATGCCAAGCGTACCGTGATACCCTCGCCGCGCTCACTTTCTTGAGCATTACTCTGTATGCTCGATACTAGCACAAGATGCATTTCGTAATATTTTACAAGGTACCTCCGTCTTTCCGACTCCAATATAGAGGCGCTGGAAAATCTTTGTCGACAGGAAGGCATGGACCCAGGGATCCACTCGCATATGAATGAAGAACGAGTTCTGGCATTCTATAAAGAGAAGACAGAAGCCGAAAACAGCACTCCAGGTTCAGAGACGGAGGGCAGCAGAGGGACTAAATAGTTAAGAAACTCTCGATCTTGGCCTGAAACATGTTAAACATAATTCGAAGGGCAAAATTCATATACTTTCCATCTATTCAGTTCCATATTTGATAACGTGAATCACAAGCTTAAGTGAACTTACGTTGTGTTGTAAATGTTATCAGTCTTATTCCACCTTCCCTTTCAAGTACGAAATATCATTAGGCTGAAGTCATCAACTATTAATTGATAAAGGTAGTCATTTAGGAAAAGGACTACGATGGTATCAACAAATCACATGTATATAAAACATACTCCTTTCAGAGAAGCCATCATTGCGAACATCACTGCGCAAAGGTACCGTACCAAACCTTCATGGTGAAAACGGGCACACAGAATAATATATCCCTGCAACGTGAAATGTGATGTTAGATGTATCGCAGTATACTGGTACCAGTGTTGTGGTCTGATCTCCGATCAAGCATAAGCATTTCTCCACTGAAACTACATCTTTTACAAAATGTATTTTATGTGTTTTCGTCGAACTGTTTATGTATATTTGAATATATATTGACACTCCCAAATTTTCATAAAATGCATGACATGGATCATTATGGTGAATAAACAAAGACCTGCTTGACATCGTATATGTCTATATGTGATGTGTGAAAAGTTTAGATACTTTGACAGCAATAATGGGTATGCCTATAGATAGCACATGCATGTAGATTTGTGCTGGAATGAAACCTATATCGATAATAGGTTTGTAGATATCCAACATTGAAATCTTGGTGTTGGCGTAATTAGTATTACACTGTGCGTTACAATCACCACAAGAGAGCATCGTGAGACTGTTACAGCAAAAAAAATGCAATGAAAAGACCTGTATCACAAACCTTGATCAAAAACTGAAAACTTCGTACCTTTCCTTTTACACTTAATTTTTAACACACCGACAGGAATACAAAAAAGTACATCGGAACAAAGCAAGATTAACGAAGAAATACATAGGTGTTTAATGCTAGAAGGCGCTGTCAATAAACTCCCGTCTGGAAGCGATCACTGCACATTTCCTTGGTCGGCCACGAGAGGGCAGCGGCAACTGGTCAAGAATTTCCCCCGTTAGAAACATGGATTCCTTGAGTTCAGATCACCGCTGACCATGTTCATTGTGAATGTTAAACTACACCAATTGGTTACATACTTGCGAGTTATTCAACCCTGGTTTTACAAAAGGTGGCGCTGAACACTACAGTGTTTTTACCACAACAGAATGATGATACAAAAATATTTTGCTCATGTCGATTCCGACCAAAGACAAAGCACCTATAAGTTCTTTCTAGTTTAGCCTACTTCAAAAGCTGTCCCATTAATACAGGCAAGACAACAACGGCATGTATAAGTACATATTTCATGTAGGTTGATTAAATAAACATCTAGGTGTTAATTGTGACCGAAGATAACATATTGAACATTTGGTAAATCTACCAGAATACAACTCCTTCAACGGAATCTTGTGTCAAAAACTCTGATGTCAAAAGCGCATCATCATTTCAAAATCACATCATAGATAGATAGATAGATAGATAGATAGATAGATAGATAGATAGAAAGACAGACAGACAGATAGATAGATAGATAGATAGATAGATAGACAGACAGACAGACAGACAGATAGATAGACATACAGACAGACAGATAGATCGATAGATAGACAGACAGATAGATAGATAGATTGATTGATTGATTGATTGATTGATTGATTGATTGATTGATTGATTGATTGATTGATTAACCCCGCTGAAAGGTCCCGGCAATAGAAATCAGTAACAGATTAATAACAGAGCGAGCTGGTCTGTCTACGCAGGCAGCGATGTGGATGGACACGTTAAATTAGGTCAGTCTGCAATGTTCTGAACCATAATTACCTCTGACACTCGGGATATGACAAGACAACACTTTAGAGGCACTGTTCACTAAGCAAAGTATACTGACATTGACCGCAGCGGCATTTTTCGAGAGATAGAGAAGGGGGCCTGAACTTGGGAGACTCCAACCAAAATCAGGAGTGCACTTATGCGCTACTGTGCATGGATGCCGATGTTCCCCTCTACACGCCTACCTGGTTATTATAGACTCACCTGAACAAATTCAGTTTACATGTCAGACAGGTGAGACCTGAAACGATGGACATGGAAACAGGAAAAATGTAATGACTGATCAGACCCTTCTGCCATTCAAACCAGAAGCGACACTGTTCACATATGAATTAAAGAGAGGTCAAGGGTCCACTTTGTAAATTTCACACGATTTAAATTTTGGGTAAGGGATTTCGGTATATTATTTGGAGGAAAACAAACTCCTCTCTATAGGTCTGTGTGAACCAAGCGTTCCACTGTCCTGCATCTACAAAGTTAAGTCTGCTCTCGCAAGCTACGACAAGATGATTTCACAGAAAAAACTACTGTGGTCAGATATGTCCATGGTTTTAGATTCTCTTATCCTATGACAGCTTTCCTTCGTCCAAGGGCAGTTTTAGGCACTTATGAAGATTTAAGATTGTTACTTTGTCACTTGGACATTCTGACTCTTCATAAAATACATGCTTTACCTCCCCTTATTTATGATTTGTAATATGTTAGTACGGTAATAGTTGGGCCACAAGAGGTGTCTGCAGGTAATGGGATTACCTTTGCCATAAGTACGTGGTACCAGGTGCACTATATTTTGTATGGGCATCATCCATTAAAATTGTTCCACGGCTAAAGCAAAAAAATGGGGTCGGGTGAGGTTTTTTTTGGGGGGGTGTTGTTGTTTTTTGTTTGTTTGTTTTTTTTTTTTTTTTTTTTTGTTTTTGATTTTTTTTGGGGGGGGGGGGGTAATGATTCCCTGCTCTTCTTGGTGTTTACCAATGATTTGTGACATGTTAGTACGGTAATATTTTGGCCACCAGAGGTGTCTGCAGGCAATGCGACTACCTTTCCCATAAGTACGTGGTACCAGGTGCACTTTTTTTTTTTTTTTTTTTTTTTTGTATGGGCATCATCCATTGAAATTGTTCCACGGCTAAAGCAAAAGTGTGTGTGTGTGTGTGTGTTGGGGGGGGTAATGATTCCCTGCTCCTCTTGATGTTTACCAACAATTTAATCTGATATCCAAGTCCATCTTGGGTTCCGTAAGGAAGCATCTGGTCATCATGAAACTACGTACGCAATTGTCCTTTGGGTTCTATGTGAGCAAAATTTAGCTTTATAAAGCTGCTTTCTACCAATGCCTCCTATTGATGTTGAGTATTTAGAGGCGAATGGCCATCTTGAATGAATCATTTTGTTTCTCAAGGAAGACAGAGTGGTACCTGCTGGATTGTCATTCTAGGCCGCTTAATTGATGATCTAAAGTCCACAGTTTCGATCTGCAAAAGCAATTGTGTTTGGAAACCAGACGAAAAATCGGACTGACAAATCAGCAGATCCAAGAAATACTTGAACAGAGACGCTAATGCCTAATGTCAAAAGTATCTATAATGTGAATGCCTTTGGTCTTTTTAAAAGCAAAACTTAAATTCAAAAAAAAAAAAAAAAAATCTCCAGTCTACATGGCAGCTTATGAAACAAATGCTGCATTACTTGCAAGAGTAACCGAATTTCCTCTCATTATATCTACCAAGTTATTTTGGCTTCCAATGAGCGTTTGTCATAACATAGATCTTAACAATCACCCAACCCAGGAGTCGGGTGTGTCCACATAAATCAATGTCCCAGTTAACTGCGACAACCTGGCCAAGAGGAGGAAGGGGGGAGAATCCGTGCATTTTTGTTACAATATTGTCTGCTAGAGGGCAGCACTAGTTAATACCTGTATGTTGTATCACAACGTAACAAAGCTCTCGCTGAATGAGGGACCTCCAACTCACTTACGACACCTCTTGTCTTACACACTACAGACGCTTAATTGATGGCTTTTTTCTGCCTAGTGGAGAAAACTTATTTTTGTAATATTTCAATTCGAATATTCATTTTATCAATATAGTGAATGTCAAATAGTTAATGTCATGGGACAAGATGAAGGCATGGGCATCATTTTCTTTTCTTCTTCTGTGTTTTCTTTCTTTCTTTGTTTCCGTCGTAATGCGTGTGAATTTTTCTCAGTTACTTTCCAAGGTACAAGGATGAAAAGTGGCATAATTATTGTCTCCCACGCCAAATTATCAGATTATTTCAGAGTTAAATGGTATCTATCTTTTGTTTGTATCATAATTGCGCGTTTATATTTGATAAATTCTTAGCGTCTCAAATTAAGCCAGGAGTCTCGAGAACGTCAAATTTCATGCAGACAACTTAATATCAATAATGTAGCTGTCATCCCAACTTTGAGATCTGCCAGTGATTGTGGTTTTGGCATGCAGTAGGTGAGCCGCTGTGTAAGAGAACGTATTTCTATGGTGAGCACTTCTTTGATCCCACGTGGTCACTAATACTCCTGGCTTCTCACATCTGTTGGGTTCTTCAGCTTGGCAGCACACTTTATACCGGAAAATATTCAAACTCTTCCATTCCAGTTAACACCACTCAAACTCTTGCGTTACAATGTCTTGAAATTCCGCCGGCCACTGGTTGAGACAAAGACAAAGTTCCTCTTATTACCAATCGTTCATGTTTAAAACAGCCTGAACAGCTTGACCCTACGCGCCCATGGCGTCCTCTGTTATATTTAGTGAGATATCAACCTGAGCAGGTATCTCCCATTCTTCAACTCGGCACCCAATGATGAAAAGAAAAACATTTGAAATTCAACTTGTCTTTGGGACGTAAAATAACCGATTACATGGATACCTTTTTATTAACATGAACTGGAACAACAACGACCCAGTTGATAAAATTTCAAAAGTTACATCACGATCGAAGACTGGGGCAATTCGTATCAAAATAGAAGACTGGTGTGATTTTTTTTCATTTAAATCTAAAATACATGTAATTGATGTATTTCGAGTTTACATATTTGTGAAGCACATGATGCAAGTCTGTATTGAATGGGCTTTACCGGTTCACAATTATGTAACGAGTACTCCAGAAAGACTAACAATTATATTCAGATTTCGGGAACAAAGATTTATATATTTAGGGAGTTCTGTTTTCAGTAGAACTGGTATAACGAATGTTATCTTCTGGAAAGGATGAAATTAACTTTGAGAAATGATATGCTGGGATTTTTAACAAAGCAAGTGTACTTTGAATACAATTGTTTACTTCAAACCAAATCGTCAAAAAGAACAATGTTAAAAGCAGAAAATACACATTCTTTAATTTCTGCAAAATCTTTCACTTTATATATATAAATATATATATATATATATATATATATATATATATATATATATATATATATATATATATATATATATATATATATATATATATATACTCAGGAAAAACAGTTCAACTGAAAACATAGCGATAAGATGACTTTCAAGTAGAAAGGTATTTCTTTTCCACTCATAGCTTAAATCCATTTAATAAATTTATACACAAGACGGTGCTCCCCCTCCCCCGCCCACCTCAATACATATTTATAGATTTTACAAATAAATTTGTTTCTTTTGACGCTTGTTCAACTCATTGATGTATTTCCTACACTTAGACTCAAAATTACACACAGCTCTTTTCGAACCGAGCTATTTTTTCTTAATCTCCGGGAGTGGGCTCTAGGCCTGTCGAGGCCGATATATTGTCCATCTGCCCATGTATCAAATTTCTGGATCCGCCCTGTGCTTTGCGAGATAGAATATGCACAGTTTGTCTACACACACACACACACACACACATATATATATATATATATATATATATATAATGCAGGGAAATGACAACACCAACTCAAGTGTGATGTTTGACGACATTTGTTGGCTATTGATTTCTTTTCTATCAGTGTTCAGGAAGACCTAAAAAGGGTCTCAGAAAGGACCCCAGAAAAAAAGAAAGACCCTAAAATATAAGAAATAAAACCATATTAATAGGAATACATCGATCAAGAGCAAATACAAGAAAATACCACTATCAGATACATATACTTCACAGCTTTGATCAGTTAACATCTGGTAAACAAAATAAAATTCCGAAGCAATAAGAATAACAATACATCAACATCCCAGACATGAATGACATCAAGTACTTTCTTTATGATTTAATTACGAAGTAGGCATATAAAATTCATTGTGAAACTGTGTGTCACAGATATGATTCAAGTGCATGTTTAGTGTGCATGTGCTTAACACGTCCATACTAAAATGAGATACACAGTAAACCAAGAAGGTACTGCGCTGCTAAATACAATAATATTTATGTATGAATGCTTAACTCCTTCCATACTATGGTGACAGGTCTTGGTCAGTGGTTCTGGCACTGACTTAAGACTATAGGCATGTTGGTACTTGAACAAAAGCTTTTTTCTTGAAGAATTTGAATATGCAATTGTTGTCTTAAATCTAGGTACATATACGGAAAAAATCAGGGACAGGTATGGAATGAGTTAATTAACCCATATATGTACACACTCTAAATCCAACGCCTGCACTGGTGATAGACTCGCAGGTACTTGTAATCATTACACCTATCCGACATAGTCTCACACCTGTTTGCCAGACACCAGGCTGATCATTGCATGCAATCAGGCGCAGGTACTTTAAACTAGTCTTATTCTAAAAAATATTGCATAACGCAACGCCAACCTATCTATCTGACTTAGTTCCCCGCGTCATACGACATCCTGTTAATTTTCATCTGAGAAATCGTTGTAACTTAACATAAATTTAAGACCAGGCATTATAGTAATTCATTTGTTCCATCCACCATTCGTCTTTGGAACGCTCTACCTCTGACATCCGCCAGTCAGAATCCTTGCAGCAATTTAAATCTAACCTGAAGTGTTCTGTCTGTAGACATTGTGCTGCACCTTTTTTATATGGGAAATCGTTTTTCCAGTATTTGCCAAACGCAACTCCGTCTTGGTTACTATCGGCTTAACTCTCATCCAGTGTTGTCCAGCTAAAAAATCTCTGTAGCAGAATTTGCCTTCCTTGTAGCATTTTTCCTTTGTATATAAGAAACACTTATTTTGGAGAAATCTGCAGCAATTTTGAAAAACTCTGTTCAGTGAAACCTGTTTTGAGAGACCACTGTGAGGAAAGACCACCTATCTTTTTAGACCATGTTTACCATGTCCCTTTTACCATCTTTCACATGTTATTGCACCTCTATTGAGACACCACCTGCCTTATGTGACCACTTCTTGGCCTGTCCTAGGGGTGGTCTCTCAAAACAGGTTTTACTGTACTTCATAAAATAAATGTCGTTCCATCTCTCGCCTGTGATTGTCATGATTCGGGTGAAAACGTGTTGCTTTTTCTTTAAATGTCCCAAATGTACAGTGTTACTCTAAATAAGACTGAGAATGGTACATTATCACTACCGGGAAGGGTAACTGGGTCCAGCCTATGAGCTGACCGTTATCTTACAGGGTACCATACTGTTATACTCTGCTTCCGCACATAGTCTGTCTGTCCTCGCGGGTCCATACCATTGCACTTGCAGTGTGCCGGCAACAGGAATGCAGCGACGTGTGGTGACTCACGTTAACTCTCTCTGGCCTACATGTCAGGATTTATCAAGAAAAGCCTCAGCTGAACCATACATCAGCCCTATAGTCTGCAGATGTACAACTACACATAGCAAAACAAAGTAATTATTTTCAAAATGGGGATAAATTAAAATCACAAACTGGTACATTTATCTGCACATTGGAATGTGAGCCAGTGAGGGCCAGTTTCTTCATACCTGGTGAGAATTTCACAACTCACTGAAAAGAGACAAATGAACACAATTTCATACAATACAGTGAGAGTCTCTCTCTCTCTCTCTCTCTCTCTCTCTCTCTCTCTCTCTCTCTCTCTCTCTCTCTCTCTCTCTCTCTCTCTTCTCTCTCTCTCTCTCTCTCTCTCTCTCTTGTTTTTTCAAAATGTTGGCTATGTATATAGTGTATACATATATGTATGTATATATACACACAGATATATATGTATATATATATATATATATATATATATATATATATATATATATATATATATATATATGCATGTATATGTTTTGTTCAGTATCATGGGTTATCTATCACTATTTAGCTTCAAATAACTGAACTTGAGCAAAATGTTCTTACTTTTTTAATGACCAAACTATGGAATACATCATAGCCATTGAAATACGTTCTGCGAAGGATAATATTTTCTGTTTTACCTATATTTCGTATCTTCAGTGAGCAGTCAGAATAACAGGACAGTCGATTAATCGTAGCGGGGAGGTGGTAGTCTCTTTATATATATATATATATATATATATATATATATATATATATATATATATATATATATATATATATATATATATATATATATATATATACATACATACATACATGTAACAAATAAATTTTCGTTGCTTTTGTATAACATTGTAGACAATGCTTATTGTCTAATATTTTAATAATTATTGTCTTTTCCACTGTGTTGTAAAATCATCATTTGAATGCGGGGCGGAAGGGTGTTATTCATACGAGTTTCTGTCCCAGTCACATTGCTACTTAATTATACGTCTTTATTATTATGTGTATTGTTGTAACAAAAATGCAAATACAACAGTACCGATATAAACATAATCAAAGCATGCACCTCTCGGAATTGACATGGTCCACATGAATTTAAATTGTAAATCTTTTATTAGAACAGGTAGGGGGATAGTCCCAAGATTATAATTGCTCGTAACGACTAATACTAATTTTTTCTTTGATCCCAAATAAGGGAGGGTTCATAAAGTATCGCCGGGGGAGGAGGTATGAAGAAAAATACAAAAAAGGCAAGAAAAAAATTGACCGCCCCCCTCCCCCCTATAATAGTGAAAGAGGCCCCATTTCAAATGTTAATTTTTTTTCATGGGTCCCCTCGCCCACCCCCAGCTGAAACATATCACACCATATCACTAAACTTCAAGAAATTCGTTAATTTCATGATATCAGTAGTATCATAAACCACCAGAATGTCGATCATATGACATTCACATACTAAAATGGACTATTTAAGAGACCATCACTTTTTTTTGCCTCCAAACCTGAACCAAGGATTCAACAATGTGAAAGTGTGCTCACATTTTGCAGGACATAACATGCATGCATATCTCCACATGTAATTAAGAGCAGAAGACAAGTGCTTGTATTCTTTGGTATGTTATCTCTTCATTCATCTATGTCTGGGAAATAGCAAAAAAAAATAATGGACGCAATTTTGTTCATCTATGCCTGGAAAATAGCAAATAATGAATAGACGTAGTTTTGTTCAATCATTCACTTGTGTGCTGCCTTAGGATCACATTGGTTGTTGAACACCGGACTTGGATCTATTTGCACACAAGAATGCTTTTGTTGCATGTTTGTCATGGTTATTCACATAATAAAATGTGTGTTTGTGAAAACAGTTGATGGGGTCTTTCATTTAAGAGCCATGATCAGTAACATGTATCCAGATATGCCGCTTTTTTTCAGGATTTTAACCTGAAATCCGAAAATTCCAAATATTTTTCCAGAACTTTGGCTAAAAATAATCCCCATTTTGTCCGAGCTGTTCAAACCTGATGAAAGAGCAGAATGGCATATTGCTTTCATATGATCTTTTAGCATTTCATGTATTTTCACCAAAGTGAGTGGCATCTCTGTGTATATATCTAATCAGTCACTGAAATGCTCAATCAATCCACATTCAAACTTGAATGATTACTAAAAGACAGACTACACTAACCCTGAGCAAAAGGTTGCGCATTTTAGTGACATCATAATTGAGGATCATAATTTAAAAGATTTTTTCCTTTTTCAAAAAAATTCAAGCCCCCCCCCCCTTTTTTTTCAGAAATGGACAAATATTTCGATGGCCGCGAATAAAAGCATAAAAAATTGACGCCCCCACCCCTTTTTTTTCAGGAGCAAAATATTATCAGCCCCCCCCCCTCCCATTACTCCGTACCTATACTGACCCAACCCACTCCCACTCCCACCCCCACCATACCCTCACCCCACCCCAGCGATACTTTATGAACCCTGTCTTTGTGGACTGGACACTCTTGTGTTGAAGTAATTCAACCTGTTAACCACATTCCGTATTTCAACAGGATTCGACCAGTAATATATGTGATGATAATTCCGTTTCAAATGGGTTTTGCATCAGTGGTTGTTTTAGGTGGAGAGACTTGTATAGTTGAAATTATACATCTCCAAGTGCTTAATTTATATTCAGTTCGAAACAATGATACATAAACATTAAACCTAAAATTTTATTCAGCTGCTCGTGATTTTTGTAAGACTCCGCAAACGCTTTAACATCCTGTTTGCACGAGTGATTGATTCGTTATACGTTGATTTATGTGCACACGAAGTGATGTTAATTTGAAGGCACGTTGGCATTTTGGGCGCGCTTACAGGAAATAAGGTGTTGTCCTATCCCAGGGGGCATTTTTTGGTGTATAAAATTGTTTGTTGCATATGGGGTCAGCCAAAATTATCAACATTTTCAAAAGTGTACACAGAGTACTCTTTCTTGTAGCCCCCTCCCTCCCCCCCAAAAAAGAGTACTCTAAAAATGTTGATTTTCGGCTAAATATTGATCAGCATTTTCAAAAATAGCTAAAAACGTACATTGATCTTGACCACCTCCCCCCTTTGCATGGTCTATGTACTAATCAGAAAATGTTGATAAAAATGGCTGACCCCTATATGTGTATTTTGTATGTCTTCACATCAAGTTTTATTTTAAAGGGCTACATCAGCTGTGATGGCCCAATTCGTCAATGCTACTGGCATGGACAACTCGCTTGTTTGCGTATGAATGTACCAACGAGACTCCCTGCGAAGTTGCATGGTTCTCATGATGACACGTAATATTATGCTGACATTTTGCGTCGGAGTGCCACCAAAACGTCATATGCCGGAAAACATGTAGCTATACATGTGTGTCTCGATCTTTGTATCCATATACCCGTCGGGGGTGGGAAGGTGAATAATGAACAAACGTGAAACTTGAAACGTTAGTCTTTTATACTCTCAAGAAAAAAGAAAGAAACAGAATAATAAAAAATGGATCAGCGGGCATTTGTTTCATGGAGGTACTATAGGTCCATGTTTATACATATTTTCTCCTCGACTTCATACGACATTAAACACAAGAAAGGGAAATCTACTACACTCTCTCCTCATGCACAGAAAAGACTTTAAATGATCGCACAAATCATCAAAAAAAGGCTGATGGACATGGATCAGAAACAGGTGAAATCGGACTAAACCCACCAACCCGAACCCACATATAAAAAGAAGAGATTTACAACGATTATGCAAAATCCTGAACACTTTGATACAAATGTATATGAGCAGGCCCAAGTATATTGTGGAGAAACATAGGGATGACAATAATACTACCCTAATATAGAAATTGGGATGGGTGAACATCCCAATATATAGCTTTCATTTGCCACTGTCACACACAAGATGCTCTTGATGTATGATGAAATACTTAGTAAATTTCCGGAATGACCTGGAAAACAGTCATACGGTGTTGCAATAGTGGGGATGACTGAGATCCTATAAATATAAGAACACAATTTTGATGTGCCCCACAGCACTGAATTATCATTGGAGATGACGAGGGACTGGCTATTGCATGCGGAACGCGGCAAGTGATAGTAAGTACCCAGGAGTTTTTGTGCCTCCCCCTTCGGTTTCATTTACATTTTCAGCGCCAGATAACAAAATCCACTTTTATTCCATTTATTCAGCTAGCAGTAAATCCCGCCAGAATTTAACACACGGACCGCCATCTTGTCCTACAAACGACGTGTGCCCGACGTTATGCAGGTGCGGTTATTTCGCCGTTCCCATGCAGTGACAGGACCTTGAAAATCACAAAATTGTAAAATATAAAATGTATCTCTATGCAGTTGTTAAGAATCCGAATGTAAACTTTCCATACACTCGATGTCAAATGCTTTAACAGTAGGAAAATAATGAAGGTTTCTTGTCCCAAAAATGGCGGATCTCCACGTGAATTGCACCACCACTTGTCGGTTGGGGATACCAGGCTTGGGCGTACCATGGCTATTTTTAGTAGTGTGAGGCCGGTAAGGTTTTTCGCTAGTGGATTCAGAAGAAGAGTTCATAAATCAAAGCTGCTGGTCATATTTCTCTTTCAATTGTTTTATTCATTCTTAAATTGGATATACATATTTATGCTACAATGCTTTACTTTTGATTTTTATCAAACACAGAGAATGGCGGAAATATGTAACACTCAATGAACCCAAACTCCCTCACCAGGGCCCCATTTACAAATATAGCATGTTCAGACAGGTCTCGCTTACATAGTCGTACGCCATCACGTTACCATGGATATACTGACTGGGGCCTCGCTCTCATTGAAAGCAAGGGAAAACCTCGTTAGTCAGTTCCCGAAATAGCAATGTGCTCTTCTCTGATTGGTTGCAAATGATGTAAGTTTCTTATTTTACGTAAAATGACGTTCGGTTGGGTATATAAGCGCATGGGGAACCCCAACGACTCTGTTGTTGCCTTTGCTTTCCATCCACGAGCATCCCGCGGTGGTTTCTCCCTTGAACCACCAACTTATTTTGCCATTTTTACCCTTACAATAGAAACCAGTGAGCTGTCAACAACACGAAGAATACCTCCAACACAACTGGACTCAGTTTGATGTATACACCTATCTCCTGGGCTGAGTTTCAGCACTCTGACTTTTGCCGGTGACACGAGGCACTGTCAACCGGCAAGTAGCAATACATAGTACGGCAACTCCCGTGACCTCAATCCAGGATTCCAAAATATACGGGGCATAAATACTGACGCTATAAAGCGAACCGGGTCAGTATTTGTTGCTATGATGGATCCTAATCAGCAATTAGAAGATATACCTTTGAAGGAAGTATGGGACCTTGATGGCTTGGAGTTATTTCTGCAGGGTCCAACTCAAGTGAAAGCCGAGGTTGATGTCAGTTGCCTCGTAGAAGATAGCCCATGCATGGGTAGTCCTACAGGCAGCGTGCCGACGTCCCCCGCCCCCGGCTTTACGGAGGAAAAGCAGGCGGAGTGTGAGGTGGCCACTGGCAACAGATCTCAGATCGCTATGGATGATTTATTGTGGTTAACACAATCAGTGGGACTGGATACCATGAACAGCATTTCTCCCGATGAAGCCCTTGCTGCGTTGGTTGATACCCGCGGCAGCGTTGATGACAGTGATGTGGAAGATTTGTCAATGTGGGGAGATGCGGACGAGTGTGATCCGGGAGCAGCCATTTTAGTGAACGGTAAGAGCGTTGATATTACCGATGAAGAACTTGTTACTCTCTCAGTCCGCGAGTTGAACCGCCGTGTGCATGGGCTACCACGGGACATAGTGACCAAACTGAAGCGAAAGAGGAGAACCCTTAAGAACAGGGGATATGCCCAAAATTGCCGAACAAAACGGCTTCAGCAGAGAGACTGCTTGGAGAAGGAGAACACAGTCTTGCTGAATGAACTGAACAAATTGAAAGCTGAAGTAGGCAAAGTGCGACGGGAAAGAGACTTCTACAAGCGGGAATGCGACATGTTGCGGGTGCGCGGTAATTCGTTGTCCAGTTCACCAAGTTCTCCAGATTTTGACAGTGTCTTTTGCAACTAAAACACCGTCTGTTGCAAAATAAATCGGTGACTATTTTTTTTAACGTTCTAAATTGGGAAAGACCAGCTCGTTTCACTTATGAAACATGTGAACTATTTGTGGACATTTCCCAATAAGATTGTCCTAGATGACAGTCAAAAGTTGGAGACATATGGAACAGTGGTACGTTGTGCAAACCATGTACATTTCTATCAAAGTTCAAGGGACGTATTGTCTTCAATTTGTGACCCATGTTTCTTAGGTTGTAAATACTTGCACGGTTATTGAGAGCTAAAGAAAATGAAAATGCATTATAAAAAGTTTAAGATATGCAAAAAGACTTTAAAAGTGAGCCAGTAGGGTTTTTGCATGACTGTTATCTCAGGTTTTTTTTCACACGTAGAGACAGTTTATGTATTATCCAGTTCAAAGTAGCAATATTGTGACAAATTTGACTTGCCATATGGTATCTACAGGCCAAGGTCCCTGCAGGTTTGAGTGTTGACCTGCATGTCATTGATTATCTGTTGTATGAGAATATTTCACGTTGTCTGCCTTTACAGTTTGATGTTATGGTCACAGCTGTGTAATAAGATCAATACATGCTATTTGCACAAATATACAGGTCGTGCATGGATGTACATACACTTAAAGGCCTGCAAAGGTTGTACGTTTCTGTGTACCAGTGTAGTGGTCCAGTTCGCCATAAAATAGCATATTAACTTGAGTTCCAGTTGACAAACAGTTGTGAACGTATTCATTAAAGTTGATATGGGGTGTTCATTTAAATGGAGGCATTGACAATTATGAGACAGTTTCAAAGATATTAATTACTATGTCATAATGACTTTAAATTACTGTGTGTGAATGTTGAAGTGGATTTGATACCATACAGAATTTGATTTTATGGTGTCGTCCCAACTACACATTTTAAAATATGCAGTGTTACCAATATTGTAAAGTTTATATATTGTAACAATATACCATGCATGATGTGACAGGTTTGCCATATACCAATATGGCTATGTAGTGTAAAGTTTATATATTGTAACAATGCATGATGTGACTAATTTGCCATATAACACTATGGCTGTGTATTGTTATAAAACACTTGGTACTCAACCAGCTGTACTGGTGTGTAACTATGTGATATTGTCAAAGAAGCAATGAGGCTTTCCATCATTGTGGAAAGGACCGCTTGTTTCCAGTACAAAACATACCGTATTTGTCAAGTAACCCGGACTGCGATTTTTATTATTATTTATAACTATATTTTTGTAAGTGGAGAGTGAGTGAATGCAGTTAGCATTACGATGGATGAAAAAAAATCTTGCAGTGGGAACTACAAGCATAGGGAGATGAGTGCAATTGACGGCGTCATCTAGTGTGTATATTTATTGTATTGTGCAACAAGTAACGAAGTATATGTAAGTTATAAAGATAAAAAAAAACAAGAAAAAAAAGGCAAAACAACCATGCGGATGGACACTTGTCCATCCATTATTATGATATATATATACAAAAAAAAAATATAAAAAAATCCATTTTTCCGAAGGGGCTGATGGAAATAAAAAAATTGAAAAAGTTAAAAAATACCAAAAAAATGATCGGCTTGAGCGGTGCCCCCGTATACATGTAATTGTGTACGCCTGGTGGCACAGTGGGCTTTGGCTGTGAACCAAGTCTGTTGAACGGATCAGTGAAGGGAATGCCGGCCACAGAGACAGTATTTGGTGACTTGGTCACCTCTGTGGATTATTGGTGGCTCCCTTTGGTCACGGAAGTGTCCCTGGCATGCCAGGGATTTCTCTTGTGCGAATGTGGTGACCAGAGCATTTTAAAGTGCAGCATGGAGTTTTCTGTTATCTACGAACAGATCTGCGCTATTACATGCAATTTCCTAAGACTAAGTTGCTTTCTACGGTATTGTCGTTTTTCTCAACAGATAAAAGAAAACCGTATAATAAGCCTCAAGTCGCAATCTCGCAAAGCTAGCCACAGGCAGAGTTAGGTCAAAGGTGCAATACAGGTGACATTTCCTCGTGAAAATTCTGACGTTACCCAGGTAGCTAGCTGGCTTCAAATTTATCTTTTATAATCACATTCATGGGCCGATTTCATTAAAAATCAAAGACCTGACAACCTCTTGATACAGCGAACACTACCAAAGCTCCAGAGAAGACAAGTCTCGCCCAGAGCTGTTCCTTCCCCAGTTTTAAGTTGGCCGCATTTTGTTCCTATATCAAGCCAAAGTTTGAGAAAGTTATAGCTTATCACCTGTGCCCCAAGTGAAAAAACAAAATCCTGACTGTGCTCAGCTGAGACGATGACTTGTATTCTGATTGGTTTTAGACTTTTGTCGGAACGCGTAGATCAAACATGAACATTGTGCTGCTTCAAAAGGGATTACATGCATTTTTCTGACCCATCCACACAAAAAGCAAAATGTGCACATGGCAAAGTGTACCAGTACATTTATGTTGTGACTTTAATGGCATTTGAATAACATTTTAAGGTCCTCTCTGCAACAAATCTATAGTATCAAAAATAGGTCGTGAAAATTGATCTATGGAGTATATACGTATGCGACTGTCACTACATAGACATCAAATGGCAGGAAACATTCTGTTAAATTGGGTCTCGCAATTGCATTCTAGAGTATGTACTATTAAATTTAACTAACTAGGTTTCTGTTAAATTGGGTCTCGCAATTGCATTCTAGAGTATGTACTATTAAATTAAACCGTCTAGGTTTCTGTTAAATTGAGTCTCGCAATTGCATTCTAGAGTATGTACTATTAAATTAAACCGTCTAGGTTTATAGTGTTTCTCGGGAGCAAATTTTGCTGAACGTCGTGCTATACTTTAATACTGAATTAAGATGAAACAGACTATTGGTGGTATTTTTTAAATATTTCACAGTAGTGGAGTTAAATTGGTGCTTTAAAGTGAAGTGAAAAAGTGTTAGCCAACCCTTAGAAAATATGTTACGTATGACACAAATGTATTTTATCCAAAGAGAAGAGATGTTTATAAAAGTCACGTCATATATGTACAATACACGAGATTATATGGTGAAAACGTCAGTAGAGACATCAGAGTTCTTTTTTTTAAATCATGTACATTATGGAATCATGCTTCATCAAGAACATTTCTTATTTCTTTGTATTGTAAATGAGAGTAAACTTCATGCTCCGCTTGTCACCCATCATTGTTTAAACTCCCATTAAACATTGTCTCGAGCATTCTGAAAAAACAACATTATATCTTTGTTTTTTATGTATGACGACAGGCCCTGGTCATACTCCATACATTGGACGTGACAATGGTGTGGGTGAAACTGAATGGCGGTGACTGTACTCTGATTGGTTGTTTGTTTCAAATTGAAGCTTTAATCACTCAGTGTTGATAAAACTGACTGTTTTGTGTGTGCTAACTGTGTGGGTTTGATTAATCCCTTGACCTCTGCGAAGATGCAGTTAACATGTTTACGCGCAAGAAAAGAACGGTACGTTTTATGTCATAAATGCAATTTTTGCTTAAAAATAGAGTGAATCAGAAAGGAAAAGTCAATTTATAGCCCCATGTGGGAAACACTTTCATAATCTCTATAGGTATCATATGAAAGTTTTCTTTTTACTAAAAGAAAAAAGATTTTAAGTGATCATGGTTAGATGTTAGTGGGTACGAGACAGAATCTTGCTAGTTTCTTTCAATAATTGCGTCGAAAAAAATCGGGGGGTTTTTTTGGTTTTTTTTTTTTTTTTTTTTTTTGGTTTTAAGTTTGAAGTTTAGAATAAACTCCAAGGAAAATGTTAATTAGAAGGCACTTTTTTTCTCAGCCTCATAAAACGTGTAGCTTGCTGATGAGCAAACGCACATGTCGTCTGAGTTTTCGCATCAGTCGAGCAGGATGTTGCTCGACAGTGCGCTGAAGTAAGACTTTCATAATGAAAAGGACACAGTTACTTATCTTCTCACACCACCCCTGTCCCAAACTTTGCAAAGATGATGCCGAAACTTGTGAATTAGGCCAGAGTTACTTGTCTTTTCACACCATACCCGTCCCAAACTTTGCAAAGATGATGCCGAAACTTGCGAATTAAACAGGCCATTGGTTAACTCCTTTACCGATGCCAATGTCTTTTTACTTCAATCTTTCGCTCAAGGTTTTTGCACCATACAAATTATGTTCATTTTGTATGATGGATATGTTTGTGGTGTACATGATGACACAGATGCAGGTGTGTGTTTGATATAGGCTGAACGCATTGATTACGGTGTCCATCTCAAACATATGCAGATGCGAGGAAACCTTAATAATAGTTTGGAACCCGTAAAGTGCCCACAAAGTTTTATTTATGCCTGTTTATGTCAATGCAAAAATATTGTTTTTGTACACTTTTTTTTTTCTTTCTTTAACACCGAATCTTACCTGCACGTTTTCTCGAAAAGTATAAAATGTATAAACACTGAATTTTTCATGGGTATAGCCTAGCAGTTGAAAATCAATAATCAACATCATTTAGGATAATCAATATGTCTGAAAGAATGCAGATTACATGCACATGAAATTTTAGATCTCTAATCTTGAAAAGTGTGACAGACAAGCACAAAATTCCAACTCTTTCCTATCTGTTTGTGACAACTGTGCATTGAATGAACACCTGCATGTGACACAAAAACAATGTGGGATATTGTAATGTTAAATGCCTTTAAAAGCATGAAAGAGATGGAATTCGAATTTCCACATACAGGTATATGATAAGGCATATCCAGTGAGTCTATAACCCAAGCCACGGTCTGGAAATTTATGCTGATTTGTGACATTTAACATTTAAATATGGAACATCTTCAACAGCATTATAGTGATACCATTCCAACTTCCACTGATAAATTTGTAGTATAGATGCAACCGATGAACAATAGGTCATGATTATAACATTTGAAATTATGTAATGAAGTGAATTTCAAAATTTAAATGTTCAATATCGTCAAAACCGTGGTAGATGAACTTGTAATTTGAATTTTCATATGAGATTGACAAAGGCGCACCTAGATAATGAACAGCACTTATATCGTGTCAAACTATGCATGTAATTGTAACTTTGGAAATTTTTGATGCTCCGGAGCTTTAAACCCAATAGAGAAACTCTGAAGTCCGCATGTTTATGGTGACAATGCGTGACCATAACTGGCTTTTACCATTTGTAAACGATTCTCCCTTGCAGACAAAACCAGACCGATTTGCTGTGATGTAAATATTCTTTTCCAGTTTATCTTGCAGTACTGTGAAAATTGTAATTTTGACCATAACAGCAGAGTGTCAAGCGTTCGATGACAAGATGAGGCCTTTTATTTTGTCTGTGTGTGAACACAGACATACTGTTTTCCTCAAGATTCTTTATTTCTTTCCTGCCTATCTCTCCGCTTGAATTTTGCATCGGTTTAAACTCGAAAACGCCATTTGAGCCAGAAACTTTAAATTTGGCATGGATACAGCTCCTACAGTGCTCGTTCACATAGCATTCAGAACAGTCAACTGGTTGAAAATTATGCAAATTATGGTCATTTGAAAATTTCTGTCCGCTCTGGCTACTAAAGTATTCAACACAGAGGCCTGAATGTTGGTTATATTGATACATTTCTTGGGGTTGCGCAACTAGTGGACACATTCAACAATTGTAGAATTTAAATTTAGGCTAACTATGGACACTTCAAAATTTTAAAACTGAATATCTTCAAAACTGTTATAGATACGTACAGGTACCACTCCAACTTCAATTTATCTGTTTATGCTGAAGGTACATCCAATTACCCAGAAACAAAAAGTTGTAAAAGTTACATTTATGCAAATTTGCGGACACATTAGAATTTTAAAGTTGAATATCTTCAAAACTATTATAGATAGAGGTACTGTTTCAACATTTATTCGTAGGGTTGTGCTGTAGGTACATCAAATCAACCACAAACTTAAGTTGTACAATTTTAATTTATGGTAATTGGGGTCATATGAAAATTTCAAAGTTGAATATGTTCGAACCTATTATAGACAGAGGTGCCATTCTCAGTTCAATATCTAGGTTTGAGTTATAGGTAACTCCAACGGCATGCAAACAAAAGTTGATGAATATCAATTTATGCAGAATTAATTGAACTTTGCTACAGGACACATCCCCGCTCGTACCGTAACATGTACACACAGGCTATTGCTATCAGGGACGTGCTATTCACGTCCCAATCCCTGCTGTTATCTACCTTCATGCCGCTATGCAACCATTTTGCATGCATAGATAGCCCAGGTTTATCAGAAACTGTCTTTTGGTAGTGTTTAAATACTGCTTCGTGTGCTCAACGGTCTGCTTTGAAAGGCTTCTTGTAAGGCTACCCCCAAATAGCTCAGAAAAACATTACAAAAAGTGGCCTTATAAGATGTGTGCCCTTTCGGCTTTTGGTGAGAGAGCCCTTAAAAGCTGGGGACCACTGTGCATACATACATGCACGCACACACACACACACACACATCTATATAATATATATATATAAAGTGGCCTTATAAGATGTGTGCCCTTTCGGCTTTTGGTGAGACAGCCCTTAAAAGCTGGGAACCACTGTGTATACATACATACATGCACGCATATATATATATGTGTGTGTGTGTGTGTGTGTGTGTGTGTGTGTGTGTGTGTGTGTGTGTGTGTGTGTGTGTGTGTGTGTGTGTGTGTGTGTGCTGTTCTTGGGCCCAGCCTCAGGGTTAAAGGCCAAGCGGAACCACCCTTGCTGGGAATATATGTCCCAACGGGGCTTCCCTTGTCCGTCGCGCTTTTCTTTGGCTATCTAGGCTCTCCAAGAGCTGCCTGGCGCTTTTGTCTTTCCTGTCTATTATAATAGGGTTGGCAAGAAATGTGTATTGAAAGAAATCTATACGGTAAAGCACATGTTGATCAATGGGTAGAACGGGAAGTCCGCCGTATTGGATGTTGATATGTTAGGATCGGTGAGCCGAAGCGGGGCTCCCGCTTGACAAGACGATTGCTTGAGTTTTTTTTTTTTTTTTTTTTACACGATCCCATTCGAAAAGAAATAGGCTCCCGCTTGACAAGACGATTGCTTGAGTTTTTTTTTTTTTTTTTTTTTACACGATCCCATTCGAAAAGAAATAATGATTATTGTAATTCAGTATGTGAAGCTATCCAAATTCCACATAATTATCAACTATCCGTTGCCCGATCCACTTGGTTCGCTAGTTGCATGGCAAAGTTAAATCGTATCGACCTCTCTTTCCCGTTGTCAAGTCGTGTGCTTTTAGCCACACGTAGAATTGCTTTGATATGTATTTCCAGGAGTCCATCTTATCAGATAAGAAAGATAAAAATGTAAAGAAGGTCTGGGAGGACAAGAGAGGCACAAGAAAAGCGCGAGGGACAATGGACTGCTACACCCCGTTCCGACATCGGCATGCCGTTACCCCTGGGACCAGCGGTTCCGTGCCGCCTTTTACCATAGCCCTGTTCTCTGCATTGTGCCTCACTGCCTGGAGCTGCCCTTAATCCCGTTCGGACCACCAAATCAAACGAAATAGTCACACGCATGTTAAATTGGCTATATTCGCTGGCTTGTCTTTGACATTTAAAAGTTTCGTAGGCACTGTATACCTGTCATTTTGCTCAAAGGTTACTTCAATGACATTAATGTCATCAATAGAAAACGGGGTCAAAGCCAATTAACATTTTTTGCTGCTCGTGCATATGTTTATGTTTACCTTCATAGTTACAGTTCGGAGGTTAAATTTTGAAGGAATACCGTTCCCAAACCCACAGATAATCAGCCATATTTATTCCCTTAATAATAATGATAATAATAATAATAATAATAATAATAATAATAATAATAATAATAATATAGCCCCACCACACACAAATCTTTACTTTGTAATATAGACGGCTTATTGTAATATACTAGTACTTGGACTCATCATGGAATAAACCCCGTTCCATTGATGCCCCCGCTGTAAAGGGGTAGTTTTCCGAATAAAATTATTATTAATGATGATGATGATGATGATGATGATGATGATGATGATGATGATGATGATGATGATGATGATGATATATTGAGCCCCCGAAATCGGAGAATTTTACATATAAATACAAATGAACCATATGATTCACAAATGCGGAATCGGGAATCAGAGAAAGCGACTTTCATGGGCGAATGGCCCATGCCTAAGATTCTGTCCATAATGGAACCTGTCTCTGCGCGACCGTAAACAATATACTCAGAAAGTAAGTGGGAATATAACGAAGTTGTGGGGCAGCTGACTTTAAAACATAGTTGAAAAGGGATAACGTTTTAACATTAATCTGTTCAGAAATACGAAGGATATCCAGAGCACTCAAAAGTGAAGTATTACGTGAGCGTTTTCCGATTCCTAGATAACGCTTTACTGTTCAAGTCTTGAGATACCCATTAGAAACTGACAGAGCGTCCAGTCTCTCTCTCTCTCTCTCTCTCTCTCTCTCTCTCTCTCTCTCTCTCTCTCTCTCTCTCTCTCTCTCTCTCTCTCTCTCTCTCTCTCTCTCTCTCTCTCTCTCTCTCTCTCTCTCTCTCTCTCTCTCTCTCTCTCTCTCTCTCTCTTTCCCCCCCTCAAAAATTAAAAAGTGGAAAAAATTCGATTGGCGATGATTATTACTATCAAATGACCTGTTAATTCGTTTTATTTACCTAAAAAAAATGGAGCGTCATAGGAGCTGGGAAAATTTATAATTGCTTAAAACGTAACTTTTTTGCGAGTGGGAGGTGCCGATTTTATTTCCTTGGGATTAAGATTCCCCCATAACCCCTTCTATCTTGCCACTGGCCATGAACTGATAGATTGCTAATTCGTTATAGGTCATATCAGAACTGATGATGCAATAATTTGACCATGAGCCTGTGACTCATAACAATGGTACACCACGTGACCCTATTACTTTGGCTTTGGGTTCCGACAAAGTTTATATATTGACAGGAAACTTGCTTATAAACTTATTTTAACAAGCACTTCATGACGGGGTTTGCACTTTTGACGAAATTCGGTAGCTACCTCTTGATATCTTCATGACAATTCCCATTTCAATGTCTTTTGTAATTTTGAGTCCACGTGTTACTGATCCCAAGTTTTCAATGATCCCGGTGCTTGATGTAGGTCGGTGCCCATGCCGGACAGTTAGTTACACATTCTTGGGTGTTATAATACTGAGACAACAGCTTTCCTTCTCCCGCGTTTAATATGCCCAATGCGTGACAAGCAAAGCCATTGACCTATGGTAATCTATGCTGATCGATCACATCTACAATTCTCGCCATAGATACTTTGGAATGTAATCATGAAGTCAGAATGGTATTTGCAGGCGATCCCAAGGCCCTTGACAAGGTGTGGTATGAAGGACTCTTATCTAAACTCCATCAACATGGTTTCAGTGACGAACTTGTGGAGTTGGTAGGGGACTACATGCCTTCGAAGCGACCTTCTCCCACCACGTGATTTTACGAAATGATATTATTGATGAAATTTAAATATTTTCGCAGGTGACACCAGCTTTTTAGAAATTGTAAGAAACCCAAAGGTCTCCAGCGTCATTCGAAATTCAAATTTATTTCAAGTGGGTAAATGGGGAAAGTTATGGAAAGTAACCTTTAGCAGCTTAAAATCACTTTCAGTTTTTTTTTGTTTGTTTTCGCTTTTGTTTTTTGTTTTTGTTTTTGTTTTTGTTTTTGTTTTTTTTTTTTTTTTGTTTTTTTTTTTTTTGGTTTTTTTGGTTTTTTTGTTTTTGTTTTTTGTTTGTTTTTTGTTTTTGTTTTTTTTCCGTTTGTTTTTTTTGGGGGGTTGGGGTGGGGGGTTTGTTGTTTGCTTTTTTTGTTTTTTTTGGGGGGGGGGGGTTGGGGGGGGTCACAAACTTTATAAGCCTGGCCATGATTCTTTGTTTCTTAACGATGTGGAGCTACCGGAGGGTACCAGCCATACACATCCTGGCATTACGTTAAGCGCAAATTCGTCCTGAAGAGACACAGAGTTACTCATGAATCAAAACAGTTGTTAAAAACATTCGAATACAAAACTTACCGAAATGCATTAACTAAAAACATGACTGGCTCCATCTGGACACCACCAGTAACGTGGACTCTGGCTGGCCATCGCGTCAGAAATTCTCAAAATATTCAAAAGGTTAAATTTAGAACCAGACTATTTCAAACTTCTTTTAGTCTATCAACAATAAAACTTTGGAATGATTTGCCTGTTGCCATCAGATCATCACTTAGTTTGTGTCATTTCAAACAGAATTTAAAGGTTCTCATGTTTGCCGGGGAAAAAAACTACTCCCTATTTCGATATGGTCACCGTCTTCTGATTAACTGCCACACGCAATTGTGTTTCGGTCATGCAGGTCTACATTTCCAGTTGTTTAAACGTCATATTTTGTCTGAACCACCATGTACCTGTGAAAAGGATATTAAATCAACTCAGCATTTTATCCACTGTAATCAATACGCTGACCTTCGCTCTAAATTGTTGGAAGAGGTAATTTGAAGCTGAGTTTTATAAAACATACATAGGCACTCTGTGCGTCTATCGTAAGTCAGGAAATCCCAATGATTAGTTTGGTGTGACCAGAGGGCAATCCAACTGAAATAAATATGTTTACAATACAATAATTTCTGGTAGCAAGACTAAAAACATGAAAGCAGAAGATGATTATTTACATCCGGGTGCTTTTGGTCGAATTTAGCGGCAAAGAAATGCGGGCAGTGAAGTACTGTCACATGTTATTACATGTATTAAGTCAAGTCTATATATTGAAGTCCATATATCTGTAAAATTAACCCTTTGCCTTCATACAAATTACAATGCGAAATACAAAGTGTGAAGTCTAGTTGCAAATGGCGAAAGTCGAGTTACAGATGTACCTGTAAGTCGAATCATGGAAGGTGCAAGTCGAGTGACAGATGAAACAAATCGAGTTGCAAGTAGCACAAGACAAGTTACAGATAAAGAAAAAGTTAAACACCGGGTTTTTGCAATTGCACTTTAGAAGTTAAGTTCAATTACAAGCATATATCATTGTAGACATCGAGCATAGTAAAAGTAAGTAGGCCTATAGATACACATCATGGATACCAAAGTTATCAATCTATTCTAATTATCAATTTTCACATCTTCGCCAACCACCCCAAAGAGATGGCAAAGCAGGTATACACACGTACAAATGAGGTCAACAATGCACCAAACTTAACTTACGTGAAATGATTTTTGCTCTTTTGCTTGTGAAATGTACTTAATTTCGTGCTTATTAATGAATTTCCAGTTTTCCTTTATGTACATTTCGCTGAAATGCATGTGTTTCTCTTCATTATTTCAAACATGATTCCGATTACACTTTTGTTAAGATAGTGGTTCAATTTTTTCTATCCGTAGCGAAGTAAGGGAAAACGAATTTTTGTTTATTACTTGCTTGTCAGCAAATCACTGCACGCCAGGAAACTTTTAAAGATTGCCTTTTCCGCATTTATTTAACTCCTAAAACAATAAACTATAAATTGAAGTTGGAATGGCACCTCTAACTTTCATAGGTTTGAAGTTATTCAAGTTATTCAAGTAACTTCTATGCACTTGCCTAATTTGCATAAATGAAAAAGCTACACGGTTCATTGGATGCAGCTATGTCACAAACCTACCAACTGAAGTTAGAATGGTACCTTTATCTATGATAGTTTTTAAGTTATTTACAATTTAAATTCTGTGAACTTGCCTATTTTGCTCAAATTTGAATGCTACAACTTTGCTTCAAGTTTCATTGTATGGAGCCATGTCACCAACCTATCAACTGAAGTTGCAATGACGCCTCTGTCTGCTATAGTTTTCAACTTATTCGAGACTTACATTTGAGGTATTTGCTTGATTTGCATAAATTAAAATGCTGCAGCTTTGGTCATGTCACAAACCTACCGATTGAAGTGGGAATGCAGCGACTATCTATAACAGCTTTGAAGTTATTCAATATTTAAATTTTGTGCATTTGCCTAGTTCGCATAAATTACAATGCTACAATTTGGGTTCATGTTTCACTGGATGCGGCCATTTCAGAAACCCAGCAATGGTTCACCGGATGTGGCTATATCACAAACCCATGAATTGAAGTTGGATTGGCAACTGTATTCCAAATAGATTTGGTGATTCAACCTTTGAAGTTTCCAAGTGCTCCTAATTAGCATAAAACAAAATGTTACAGCTTGTTTTCACTGTCCATTGAATTGGCAGGAGTCAAAGACCTGTAGGTACAGCTTGAAATTTAGTGATTATCTGTAATAGGTTTGAAGATACGGAGCTTTTAAATTTTTAATTGCCCCTAGTTTGCATAATTTGTGACATCATGACTGTTTCAAACAGAATGCACAACTTCACTACTTGGTCAATCACAATGTAAAGTTTGGTACTTTTTGGAACAACAGTGTCCGACAAAAACGGAGGACAAAATTTACACGCAAGTCAATGAAATTGTAAATAAGAAAGGAAGATTTGCTTCACAGCAAATCTGTTTGGGTGCCTTCAAAATGAGAACAGTTTGAAATGCTACTATTTGCCATTGTTCAACATAATCTAACTTTTGTGTATTAGTCTAATTTGAATATATCAAAATGCTTCAACTTTGGTTCTTGGTTCATTGGATGTGGCCATATCACAAACTTTTTAACTGAAGTTTGAATGACACCACTATAATAGTTTGAATGCTATTCAAGATCTTAATTTTGTGTATTTGTCTAATTTGCAGAAATTAAAAGTCTACAACTTTGGTTCATAGTTCATTGGATGCGGTTATATCACAAACCTACAAATTGAAGTTGGAATGGTACCTCTATTGATAATAGTTTTGAAGTTATTCAAGATTAAAATTTTGTGTATTTGCCTAATTTGCATAAATTAAAATCCACATTTTGGGATCATTAGATGCGGTTATATCACAAACCTATAAATTGCACACGGAATGGTACCTGTATGTATAATAGGTTTGAAGTTATTCAAGCTTTAGATTTTGTGTATTCACCTTATTTGCATAAATTACACGTAAAATCCTACGACTTTGGTTCATAGTCTAAGCTATTCATGATTTAATTTTTTTGCATTGACCTAATTTGCATCAGTTAAAATTTAACAACTTTGGTTCATGGCTCATTGGGTGCAACTATGTGACAAATCCATAAATTGAACTTGAAGTGGTACCCCTATCTATAATAGTTTTTAAGCTATTCAAGATTTAAATTTTGTGTATTCAACTAATTTGCATTAATTAAAATTTTACAATTTTGGTTCTTCGGATGCAGCTTTGTCACAAACCTTTAAATTGAAGTTGGAAAGGCACCCCTATCTGCAATAATTTTAAAGCTATTTAATGTTTAAATGTTGCCTATTCACCTAATTTGCATAAATTAAAGTCCTACAAGTTTGGTTTATGGTTCAATGGATGCGGCTTTGTTACATACCAACAAATTGAAGTTGGAATGGCACTTCCATGTATAACAGTTTTGAAATTATTCAAGATTTAAATTGTGAGTATTCACCTTATTTGAATAAATTACAATTTTGGATTATGGCTCATTGGATGCAGCTATGTCACAAACCCATTAATTGAAGATGGAATGGCACCTCTATACTAGTTTTGAAGCTATTCAAGATTAACCTAATTTGCATAAATTAAAATCTTACTGGTTTGGTTCATGGTTCATTGGATGCGGCTTTGCCACAAACCTATAAATTGAATTTAGAATGGCATCTCTATCTATACTTGTTGTGGAAATATTCAACTTTTAAATTTTTCAATACCCTAATTAGCATAATATTAATATTCTACAACTTACATTTACTGTCCAGTATATTGGAATGTACCACAAACCTTTGTATGCACATTTGAAATCTTGTGTCTGTCTGCGATAGTTTGGAAGATATGGAGCTTTTAAGATTTTATTAGCCCCTAATTTGCATGATTTTAAACATCATGACTATTCCAAATGAAATGCACAGTTTCACTGGTATATCAGTCACCATGGCAAGTTTGGTGGTTTTCGGAATAATAGTGTCCGAGAAAAACTCGGACAAATTTGCACCCAAACATAATTAAGAAATGAGACAGGCCTTCAAAGAGTTTATAACATTAGTGCCCATCCAATATATGAATCATATAACATAGAGTTATCGCGGAGGTTGTACCATTGTCTTCTACAGTGATGGATCATGTTTTTTTTTTTTTGGTGGGGGGGGGGAGCTCTTCGCGAACTAAGTGAGGAAAATGTGCCTTGTGTTCAGCATCGATGTATATTTATATGCCACGCCAAATGTAACTCGACTTGTTTATGTAACTTAACTTTGCTAAATGTAATTCGCCTTTGCTAAGCGTAACTTGACTTGTGATACATGTAACTCGACTTGACTAGAAGGGTAACTCACCTTCGATGGCGTAACTCGACTTTTGATTGATGTAACTCTACTTAACTTAATGTAAGTCACCTTGGCTAAGTGTAATTCGACTTTTCTACAATGGGCTTGAAGTAATCTATTTGCCCAATAACCCGACTTGAAATAGCTTGACACCATTTGAAAATAACTAACCTTTAGACATTCTCACCACCTTGTGATCTGGCACGACTAAGAAGCCAGAGAGACCATGCAATAGACGATCCCTTGCGTGCAAAGTAACTGACCCCCATCTTAACAGGTAGTAGGTGGAAAGAGAATACCGTCTCCCTGGTCTCATCAACCAACACAGAAGTAAACTTTGATAGCAGTTGTTTTAAATCTCGACATTTGTCCATCTACAGGGACGTAGGTGATACCTCGGCTCTTGATCATGATCAATATGCATGTCTCCAATTGGGCGTGAGCTTTTCTGCCTACTCACGATTTATGATGCTGCACATGAGCTCCACCTATGTGCTTCATTATCTAATAACTAACGAAAATAATGTTTAAAATTTATCGAATGATTGACCCTGTTTCTCTCACGTTCTTGGTCACTGCCACCAAGTCATTGTTTACAAATTTGGAAGCAAAAACTTTCTATTTGAATAATTTCAATATGTATTTTCAAGTACCTGTACCTCTCGCAAACACAGAAGTCCCTAGAGTTTATGGTGTTGGGTGTTCAGAAATGGGTAACTTCCAACTTAATATGCATACGCCTAGAGATAGCTTCACAAAATGTTTGGGTTTCGTGTGTGTTTTGTTTACTGCGAACAGATAAAAGCCCCAAATAATATAAACTGCACAAGTGGAATGTCACAAATAAATGGAACTAAGCTTAAGCCTGCTTAGGAGTGAAACCGGTCGGCAACTGTTGACAAATCGCAAATTTGAATGGCATTGGAAAAAAGGTTCACAAAAAAGAAAAGAAAAGAATAGAAAACAGTCATGATGTTTCTGTAGCCTTGCCTGCAAAGCAGACCGAGTTCCGTCTCCAGCAGAGAAATACGCAGCTTGGGTCTGCTTTGGAGGCAACTTGTAACTATCCTCCCCGAGCGAGCATTTGCGTCAGGAGGACCAGAGCCTGTTTACCAATAATAACTTGGCATTTCAATGTGCAACTTCGAGCTGTTGGGTGCAGAAACTCGTAATTCATCATGATAGTAAATCTAGGGGTATAGGTAGAGTGTTCATTTAAATTTTATTACCTCACGTGCTAGCCTGACAAATAGACTCCATCTCTACTTTTGTTGTTGTTGTTGTTGTTGTTGTTGTTGTTGTTGTTGTTGTTGTTGTTGTTGTTGTTGTTGCTGGGGAACGCACTGGACTGAGAAGCAGTAGGCCTGGTTTGCAGACAACTCATCTGTAAAAGTGATCATTGATTAACCCGCCATGCAGGATTGTGTGCATTGTAGGTTTATATTCATCTGAATATTTATATGGGTGGTACTTTCTACTTGCCTGCAAAGCGGCCTATTCCTACACAACTAGGTAAGATGGTAAGATACATTAGAGTCTGCTTCGCAGGCAAACTTTCTACGCCCTAGGATTCAATTAGGCTACCCGTTTTCTTGCCCGACTAGCATTCCAGCTCTCCGCACCAAGATACTATCGGTGGCTGACATAGTTTAGAAAAAGAGTCCACAGATAAATATGCATATTGTCTCCCAAGCTGAATGTCTTTAAATGGGATGGTCCGGTGAACAAAATATGTGGCTAACGGTCACACATTGTCACTACCTCACAGTCTGTGGTTTATATGTGCCTTCGCCCCTTGACAAGCACACGGTTAACTGATGTGATTATTGAATTATGCAAGGCCCAATAGACTAAATGTTTTCACACGTACACATGTGTATGAGCGTCATGGATACTAGATACATATGTATAGCGAGAACTGTTAGTTCAGCGTATTACTGTGTGTGTGCGGGATCAATGGACTACAGTTGATCAATATAGGCCTGCAATACCTTTAATAATGCACCAATGGTCATTAACCTACTTAAACCATTCCTATCGACTGAGCCTGCGACCAGGATGACAGCAAGCACAACGCGTCGAACGGAAGAGTTTGGCCTGTCATATCGAGTACTTACTACAACTATAGTATTTCCTAATCTGAGTACATCTCTATCAACAGACACCACACTCTGCTAGGGTAATTTTTTTTTTTTTTTTTTTTTTTTTTTTTTTTTGCGCTTTCAATAGGCACATTCACCTTGCATGGAGACAAACACGTGACGTATTCACAAGATATCAAAACACCATGCTCCTTTCTTGACACCAGTCAGTGGCAGTCTTGGTCGGAAAAGCAGGCGAGATGTTGATTACACCTTGGTTCAGCAATTAAACCCACGTAACGGTACCAGATTATCAGAAATATTTCATAACTTCGGCATATTTGTAAATTTGACAGTAGTTAATTGTTGACGAAACATAACAAGATATTTAATCATCGACAAGTCGTTTTCCCCAGTGTAAATGAAAATCTCATAAAGAACTGTTTAAAATAAATAGAACTTCCACCCAAAATGTGTCAGATCACGAGCGAAATAGGAAAGAAAGCCACAACCCATGCCTATGCTCCAATTTATTTAAGTTGTTAGTTTACTCATCCATTCATTCTTCTTTACTTTCATTTCATTTTTCTTCATTTGACATACATCCATTGTAAGCAGGACAAGCGGTGCGAGATTCATAACGAGGCACAATATGATACAATGGTGAGCGGCACCACGGTTATGCGGTTAGCGATACAATAATGCCCGCCCCCTCCCCCCTCCCCCCTCTCCCCTCCCCCCAATTTATATTCACTTTCTTAGGATTGCCATATGGCATTGACCTTCAACATAGAGGAGCACAATGTAAATTAGGAAAATATGTCCCCCACAGGCAACACTCCACGAGTTCAGCTTGGTTAAAATCTAACTTTTCATTATTGACAAAAAGCATCTTTTCATGTTCAGCCAAGCAACAATCTGTGAAAAGTGGGGCGATGACATTTAAAAACTATCAGATGCGAAAGTTAAGCACAAGTGTGGGTGTATTGTCATGATCTAAGGATATCTTGGAGCCCTTATCAATTTTTTAGATTTTACATTCATAAAATTGGGTGACTATAGAGACAAAACTTCCAAGACGCTTATCTCCTGCCGGGAAGCTTAACACTAGCAAGGGAACACGGTTAGTAAATAGGCGCCGCGGTAAAGACCCCTGTTTTCGCACACCTGTAGAATTTTCACCCTTGCATTTTGAATCAAAGTGCGAATTAAGACCCCTCTATGTCTTTTGGGACTGTAGAAAAAAGACTCGCTTCTTTTTACCGCTTCACTGCATGGTCGATTGACCAATGGTGATCTAGTCCTATGTCATTAATTACAAATTAGTATGTATATGTATCAGCTCAATGTATTTCAGAACATACACAACATGTAGCAAGCAATGTTACCTTGTAATTTGGGCAAATGTGGAATGTTGACCTTTATTTATGTCAAATGTCCAATTGAGCCCCTATTTTCCTTCACAGCGGATATGCCAAAGATAGGTCTGATACTCACCCACCCTCGAGCCTGCCTACTTTTCTCCACCTCTGGTCCTTACATGTTCCTACCCTGCCCCCCCCCCCCCCCCCCCCCCCCCGCCGACAGGGCATATGTCGTTGAATGAAAAGGCTAACTTGCTTTCATTTATACGGAATGCCAAATAGATTGCACCGGTTATCCATTATGATGCCTTGGTTTCATTTAGTGGCGATATTAAAACAGAATCCAGTGTCTTTGCAGTTTTGCACATGCGATATCCGTAAACAGTCTTCTTTTGTAATATATATATATATATATATATATATATATATATATATATATATATATATATTCGTTTCTATTGGTCATACTTTCCAGCGCTGGAAATGCATTAGGGTGGTCAGGACACGTAGATTGGTGAAAGTAGTAGTAGTAGTAGTAGTAGTAGTAGTAGTAGTAGTAGTAGTAGTAGTAGTAGTAGTAGTAGTAGTAGTAGTAGTAGTAGTAGTAATCTATTAGGAAATCTACGCCTTCACAACGGGAGAGCTTGGTTATACTTTGGCACTGTCAAGCATATATAACAAACTACTTTGCTTGATTGAATTCCCAATGCATGCCCGTTGTTGCTTGGAGTGTGCATACCAATATCTAAAAGCATGGCATAACGCCAGGGACACATCATGAAGTTTCCACCTGACAGTGGGACAAGCTGGCTGGGAAAACCAGTTTTGACCAGTTTGCACTGCTGTCCCATGTCCTGGACGAAATTTTGCAAGGCACTTTACACCGTCAGCAAATTCTTTTTTGTGCAAACCAGCTCCAGCCGGTTGTCACTAGTTTTGTTTGGTTGTTTCTTTTTTCGCTAAATGGGCACTCTTGGGTTTGTTACATAATATGCCAAGCGCTTGATTATCTTGACTCTGGTACCTTCACCCATTATCTACTTTTGAACTTTTGCCAAGATTACACGGAGTACTGGTTGGATCATGATCATAGATGGCTGTAAAGGTTATATGGTCGATATGGGACAGTGTCCCAGCTGTGATATATCTATCGAATATTGTTCAGAGTTTAAAATTTACCAGTTTTGTGTAATGTGGACAGCATTTTCATTTTTTTCAAAAAGCCCAAGGCCAATGACTCGTAGGTGGTCCTGACAATCTCAAGTTAGCGGCTGCAATGCATAGTGTTGCATTTCTGTTAAAATAACGTGAACCAAGAGAAAAATAAATGAACTCGCGGTGTCTTGTGTTTTCCTCACTTTTTATCCACATGTTATTTTCACATATAACTTGTGAACATAGCACCTCTTTGAGTTACGCAAGTCAAAAGATGCACATTTTACTTCTAACGTTTGCCACGGAGTTCCGTGCAGCAACCGTGTTTAATATCTAGCCTCTGTCATGTGAAATAGACAAGATACTCTGGAATGGAATATAATCAACGAGTTTCAAGAAAACTTAGTGTTGTGTCATTGTCTGGTGATGGTAATTAATGTTTATATGTCAGGAATTAAGCCAATCATGCGACAACTGGTTTGTTGCTTTTCCAGCTAATAAATTGTCAAATATATACAACGAATAAATTTTCTACAAAATATGCAAGACTCGGTGTGTGTAATTCCAATAGTTTGTGATATAACTCCAAAATTTCGCACACAGAAACCTTGGTTGGTGGGTTCTATGGTAAACGCAAAATGTCAATATTTAGTGATGAAACTCCACAATTTGAAGACACAGAAAAAATGGGGGGGGGGGGGGGGAGAAGTTTTATGCTAAATACAGAATCAGGTTGTAACCATTAACTACACTTCAAGCGAAATCCCCAGGAAATACCATGTTAATACATGTACTTTTAAACGTGGCATTATGCGTTTTATGCCTTCACCCCGATACTTCTGTCGCACCTGTCTTTACTGGGGGGGGGGGGGGGGGGGGGAGGGGGGGGCTCTGCTTACTCGCTTGCTTAATCAGTGGAGCCGGGGAAAGTGGCAACATGAATAAACTTGATTGACTACCTCACAACACACACGTGGCAGTCTGTCAGGCATGGCACGTTACTACGGTGTAACAAACAATGCATTTCAATATAATCAGACCATATCATAGCAAATAAAAAACAAACAAACAAAAACAAAAAAAGCACAGTTTCAAAAATGACCTCTTTCTCGTATCATTTCGGGATAAAATGGTGCAACTTTCACAATTTTTCCACGTCATCAAGTTTCATTATAAATTATTGATTGTTGAGATTATTATTAAATGAGGGGAAAATATCGGGTAATTTGTTAAACATTGTACTTCTTTCCTTGTTATATTTTTTACCGATTATACATAAATGAAATTCGTCGTCTGTCTTGTTGCAGTTTTCACATTTTCGTTCTTCGACCGGACTTTTGTGGGGACGTCTGTGTCTACCTGTTTCTATTTTAAGGTTATGGGCACTTATTCTAAAACGAGTTATATTTTTTAACCTGGTTATCGAATATTACAACAAGATATTTTTCCAAATTGAAGTCGTCCTTAAATTTTGTGTGGGTTCTTAATTTCTTATCACCTTCCGCATTATTGGACATATCCGATTTCCATAAGTTGATCAAGTTATTCTTTATTCATGGTTAATACGGACCAACATTTATTTACCTGGGAACACTACAGTGCAATATATGTATGTTTGGTTGGCTATTGAACACTAAGCTACTTCACAAGCTTACACCCAAGGCCAACACACAAAACACTCACTTTTAACAGACAAATAGAATACATAGAAAATAAGAAATCCACACATACAAAAATCGACTTCTACTCACCTGACAAAACCACATAAGTGTCAAAAATGATACAGCACAGCTTCTGATTCTCAGGATAATTACTTTATTGTTCCAAAGCAATACAACAACTACCCAGCCTCAGACCTTGTGCTGTCCACGATTCTCAGGCAGCACACAGGTTTTATACCAATAATACAATATTCGTACTTGTTTACATATTTTTATTTTTATAACACGAGAGGGATTAATATAGGCGTTGCCTTTTTCCAATTGCATTTTTTGAAATAAAATATGTTTAAACCATACCAATGATACAGTACTCCTTTGCTGAGCCGCCCAAATAGGGACACAGACACAGCTTCTGATGAGCAAGGCCAATGCACTACCAGAATACTTAATTACCAAAGAGACTTACTCATCCTAAGACATAGCCAAATCATGACCCTGTTATTTCTTTGTTTTCTTACAATTTTATGCACAACTTCCAACATTAGGAAAGTAAATAAATCATATTACGTGTTTTCCCACTCCAAAAAGTCTTACTATCCACATAGCCAAAGACACTGGACACTGCATTACTCAGATCTGACAAACTTATTCTTTGCAGAAATATCAACTTGAAGCCTGCATGTAACACTTCCATATAGTTTTCACTGTTGTCGCTAATACTGAACGGCATAGCATGTGATTTGACGGGGAGTAGCTTTGTGTCTCGACTTCCCGCATGAGTGTTGCATGGTTGCTGTCTTTGCACCACCAGTTCAACATTTTTAACGATTAGGCCTACAATTTTTATGTTTAAAACTCCATGTCAGACAAGACAGACTTACGGTATCAACTTGAACAACATCCATGAAGAGTATATCATCTGAGTATTAGTAATGTTTCTCGTTGCGGGACTAGTGGTATGACGTGGTTTCTTTGTAGAACTGTGTAACAAGAGCGACAAATCAGATATTCTGGGACATACATCGTGTGACATTATGATCAGTCGTTAGATCCTTCAACTGTATTGTCCCAATTCGGGTTCGACAAGAAAAAAGGGCAGGGAAAAATATAGATAAAAAGGGGAAAAGTAAAGAAGCAAGGCAGGCGGGGAAAAGAGAGAGTAAGAACGAATATGATGGTTTAACATATTTAATAACTATGTCACCAGAATCTGAGCTTCGCACTCACCAAAGACAAACGGACTGCAGATCCGGCTTTAAATGTCAAGGCAAACCTAGATTTCAGACAGATGAGACCCCACGTTCGTGTCAGCATTTTATTTTTAGCCGTGCATCAATCGTGATGCCATGTGGAACCATGTGAGAGCTATGTGAGAATTGACCATGTGAAAATATGAAATAGATTACATACAAATCATCAGCTGAACAAGTTGAAAGGCATGCTGCCAGTCATAAAAATCACATAAATCTGAAATTAACCAGTTGCAAAGAGAAGCGCGCAAGTATTTCTGAGACGTTCCAAGGCGGTGCGACCTCTGGAGGGACATGCAAGAACTCCGATCTCCTGGGGAAAGATGTATTGAATGTACATTCAACCCGTATTTCTCTGGGGTTACTTAATGCACCGTTTTATGGAGGAACAGTGGCACTTAAAGCTTTTTCGTGGTAGAACACTAAGTGCATGTGTCGTGAAAGAGCAAACAGCGAAAAAGTAGATGTTTTTGTTTCAAAACTTCTGTCAGATTTCTTTGCAGAATGTGAAACTAAACAGTCTAACTTTGCAGTACATCTTTATCAGTCAAGTGGAATAATATTTAGCGACTGGTAATATTGAATATCATTTCGACGTGTTAACCCCATATGGCTCTCTCTCTCTCTCTCTCTCTCTCTCTCTCTCTCTCTCTCTCTCTCTCTCTCTCTCTCTCTCAGAGAACGAATGGATGGATGAAAGAACGGATGTGGATGGAAATAATAGGTAAAGTGAAGTGATATAAAAGCAAAACGAAACAAAGAAGAGCAAAACAATACAATAAAAACAAAGCAAAATAATGCACACTTCATAGACGCATTGGAAAAAGCCCACAAGGTACACATGCCTTGGCTGTTTATTTCTTCATCAGACAAAGTTTAACCGGGTAAGGTTGTCGATTAAAGATACAAGGGGTATTAGGATAAACACCAAAATAAAACGTGCAAACAAATGTGCATTCACAAATAAACTGAGATGGTAAATAAGATGCCGAAACAATCATGAACGATCGGGTCAGTGTTTTGTTTTGTTTCTTACACCAAGTTCTGCGCAGCCCTTCATCTCCATTAAGACAGCAGGAATAACTCGTTGAATCTTTTGATATCTCTCAGATGTTTTTCATATTTTATTTTAATCGTCAAGTATTTGTGTGTGGGTGTGGGTGTGGGTGTGGGAGTGTGTGTACTGTGTTGTATATTGCTGTATTTTATGCTTAGTGATAGAATCTTGACAATTTTGCCTTTCTGTCTCTTTTCTCACTGTCTCTGATCCAAGGTTATTGTTGTTATTATTCTTATTGTTATTTATGATATAAATGCTGCCAAAATATGGACCAAACTAGAGATCTCAAGAATGTCACGCATTGCATGTGACCGTACACACAGCGATATCGTGTGACCCTGATCCTCATCCACGCCTGAGCGAACATGGAATGTTTTATTTATTGTCCCAACCAGGTCAATGACACGGAAACACCATACAATATACACCATGAACATAAGGGAAATTAAAAAAAAAAATGCACGGGAATTCCCTTTGCAGGCTACGTTGGTATACTTTCAGCTAAGACCTGTTCAAACTTTGATCAAATGACACCGTGGTCGTTTTTTATCAAATTCATGAGCCACAGTATTGCATATTTTGTTTAATCGGGTTCTGTTGTACGCTTAATGAATATGGTCAGATCCTTGATGCTAAGACACACTCATAATATATGTATTCGTAGCCGAATGGTATCTATGTTCTGACGTTTGCATCACGTGATTCTATCCAGGTTATCGGTAGTTTGGTGCGTTGTGCATTATTGTAAGGCCTGTTTTATATTGATGTGACCACGACATGGAATATTCCACTTGCCTGGTCAGAATCCTGCGTGTCAGGATTTTGCATCAGGTCAGTTGTTTGAGCAGGATAAGCGGGCATCGTATTTTCGTTCGCCCCTTTGGTGGATAAAAATATGGTGCTGTTTGTGTTCACGCGGTGGCTCGATTTGAACCTGCATTATCAGTACCAGTGTGCCATGTACTGATTTATAGCAAAGAAACTTCTGCAAACACTTGTAATATAGACTCAGACAAAGTGGCAAATCACAAGAGACCACAGACGGGTGGAGAAACGTGCTCGATTGTAAAGTAAAAGACAGGCCAGCTACCTGAAATAATGTGTGAGCCGCATGAGGTCGAAATCAATTTCATTATGTTGATCAGTACAAGTTACAGAACCTAATGTTAGGGTAACAACAACAGATGGACACACATTTTGCTTTCTTATAAGCGACTCATAGTGTGTACACATATTGTGCTCACAGGTTCAGTGTTTATAACACAAACAGAACCACCTTCATATCACCAGTGTCACAAAAGGACATGATACACTTTTGTAAAAGAGGATTAAAATTAGCAACCGTTTGCTTTGAAGTCGTCTTTCACCTGATTACTTCCACACATGGACGTGCACAACATAATTCTTCCCTACTTTTTGTCGCATGCTGATTATAGTTGTAAATGTACGTACCTATATGTCTGGAGAGTAACTATTTCATGCAGGTTCAGTCACTGCAAGATAATGATATTTGTACTGGATATACCCTGAATAACAATTGATTATATATATATATATATATATATATATATATATATATATATATATATATATATATATATATATATATATATATATATATATATATACATACATACATACATACATACATACATACATACATACATACACAGTGCGGTGGGCTTCTGAAATCATGTTTGGTTGATGCAGCCTCGGTTATTGCCTGCCTGCCTGCGTGCTAAGCAAACCTTTTTTATGTTGAGATGTTTGGTGCTTCGCTGGAGGTAGAAGGCCTGCTTCGCAAACAGCCTCAGTTACTGTAAAAGAATGATTTGTGCTTGATATGCCATAAATGACAAATGAAATGTAGTTATGCTTGATGTATAGTTTTCTTCAAAACTTTCAACCGCATCTCTCCAACTTGATGGAAACGTACCGTGTACATTTGCAGCGTAACAGGCTGCGCTGAATTAATCATGTTCGCTTGATGTGGTGTCAGTCATTGTGAAAGAATGACAATTGTAGTGTCCATATGTCTTACAAATAGTTTCTCCCACACCTTCAACCAGATCTCATCAAACTGGTTGGGAATGTACCATGGATGGTCTCTACAAAGTATAATCCATAGGTTATTCTTGTGTGATTTTTGAGGAAATCGTAAATGTGCGTCCTTTTCGAAACTTCTCAGCAATTGCTGCAAAATTGCATTGAAACACGTCTGGATTTCTAAATACAACATAAATTTAATTTGTATTGTGTCACAAGTATCGCTGGAATATATATATGTATATATATATATATATGTATATATATATGTATATATATATATATATATATATATATATATATATATATATATGTGTGTGTGTGTGTGTGTATGTGTGTGTGTGTGTCTAACTTTCGATTTCTTTATCAAAAACGCTGCCTGAAGTGTCTGCAAACTTGGCGAGAATGTACATTAATTAAGCCTCTACTAAACTGATTCTCTGGATGACATATTTGTTCTTATCTGGTTTTTAACATTAAAAAAATATACAAGAATCAGTTATATGTACTGGTGAAGAATAAGGAAATGAATGTAAATCATACATTTCTTTTCTTCAAAACTGATAAACAGAGCCTCTTTAAACTCTGTGCAGCTACTTTGAGTAGTAGGAGATAAGAAAACTTTTAAAATTTTGCCGTCCTGAAAATCACTGACGCACGTGGTACACACCGCCTTTCAGTTGGCGATCCGTACTTGACTGATTTATAGGTCATCCTAAACATGAGTTAGGTGAGCACCCGAATGGAAAAGGTCACTGTTGGGGAAAGAGCAAAAATAGAAGGTTCCATTATTCTTCTTGAAAGAACACTTCGGTGGGGTGCTAGAGTTCTGCATTTCCATTGCACTTTGCAAGGTAATAACCACTGAATCCACAGACCGCAAAGTTTTATGGTAAATTTAGATAAGTCTGAAAAATCGTGTGAGTGTCTTGAGTAAGAAGTTTATTCAGGGTTACTTCAACATGCATACAATCCAATGGGAATACACAACTTTCACCCCCAAGACTTTTGTGTGTTGGCCGGGTTGTCTATTTAGTTGAATATAAACACACTTAATTGCTAACCGAGGCCTTTGTTATCAGCGATATTGATATATTCAGCTGAATATACAATCCAATACAGAAAATCATAGTAGGATAGGGCTTTGCATTCCTATTGGAAAGGTCACAAGGAACAATTGTACATGTATGTGTATTTGGCTGAATACACAACCCAATACACAAAATGCTTGGTGCTTCTGGGTAGAGCGATTTTAAAGTTACACAAGTGCAGATTACAATGGAAACTAGTGAAAATACACATACTTAGCCCGGCTGTCTACAGATGCCTCTACTGAGAACCCATATGAACCAGTTGATCTTTACCTTACCTATTGGAACGCAAATATTAGAAAACAAAAACAGAAACTGACCAATTACTTCTGCAAGTGAGATAACAAAATTTGTAACATTTCTGCTATATACTTCTTTATTATACAAATTTGTGTGTCGATACATACAGCGGTTTTAAAGTTAAATGCTGCAAGGTATATTAAAAGTAATGGGAATACACAAACCCAGCCCTGTTGGCTGAAGTGCTCTCTACAGGAAGGATGTCAGAATCTTCTAGCACTGTTGCTCGTCCCCAAAGGGTTTTTGCTTGCAAAAAGCTCATAGGATGAAAGAGGTGCCAAAAAGGATCCTTTTACATCTTTATATAATCCAAGTACGAAAGGAATGGTATCATGCAACAGAAGGGTTTACAAGATTCGCACGCACACGCCATGTGCAGTGTGCAAATCCCGGAACTTGCTCGTTGCGTGGGAAGCAAACCGCCGAACAGGTCAACGACCTGGTTCACGTTGATAAGCTTGGATTGAGTCATGTGATTCTAACATCATAACACAGCTGCCAGGATCTTTCACAGACAAATTTCTGCATGTGTGTCACTCAATAAACAATCATTTGACAAGATGTACACACACAAAAAAAAATCGAAATGGGCACATTGAATTCACTCGACGCTTTTAGTGATGGATCACAGTTTATTATTTTAATCTTCATTTCTTGCTTTATTTGTTCGACGCACGGCCCTCCAATCCAATTGCTGTGATTCTGCGGCCATGACCTGATTGGGACAATATTTATATAAATAGAACACTCCCTGTTCCTGTCGGCCTTCAGTTCATTATAAGCACTCTAACGTAAATTTGGACCTCATGTCAAACAGAGCCAAGCACGTGATGTGAACCACGTTTGTCCAGTAAAATCATTAGAAATTTTATATGGTTACGCGCAATGCTGGGTGTATAAGTTTTTATTGACTCGCATTGTAAACGACGGTAAAAACAACAGGAGTTTGTTTTGGGATATGTCCTTTCTTTCAAAATAAAATGTGTTTGAACAATAATAATAATAATAATAATAATAATCATAATCATCATCATCATCATCTATGTTTTCTTATTCTTTTTATTCTTATTACTTTTAATTTAATTTATTTTACCCTGTGCTATATCTGTTTCCCTTTTTCGGTCATACTTTACTTCTTGTGGTATGACATAATTGGACTTGCCCCCCTCTGGACTCGTGTTACTCGATCAGTGTGTAATTTGGATGGGGAATAGTACTCTGTATATGTGTGTGTGTGTGTGTGTGTGTGTGTGTCTTTCAACTGGATGCCTCCGCCACACAGACAAGCGCAACGGAAGCACTTCAAAATGTCTTTTTGTGAAATATAATTCATTTTTTATTCTCGTGTTAGTTTTTGGTCAAACCAACTCAGGCCCACACTAAGGGGGAAGTTGTATAGTTGAACGACATTTGGTTTAAACATATTGATAAAGCAATTGAACAGGGCAGCGTCCCATACACATTCCTTTGAATAGAAGAGAAAGCAGATAGCATAGACTAAGCATCAAAGCCCGCGACCTGACGTGACCTTGCTGGCAAGCAAAATTTTGAATGTGACATAAGGTCGACGTTCAGGAGACTCAAACCTAATTTTGGGCCAAAACAAAAAGTTCAAATTATGTATAAAATTTCCATCAAACCTGAAGGTTAGAACCACCAATTTGACAAGATCTACTTCGTTCCTTCGTAAAACACATTCTGTAAGCATTCATGGTTAAAGATGCAGTTTTTGGTGTACATGACGTTTTGCGTTACAAGTTTTTGGCTTACTTCTCTATTAATATCCATTGGTAAGTTAATCCGTTTTAATGAGGATAATTTATCTCCATCTCTGTGATTCCGACCATTATCTACACTAAATTTCCAAGCGGTAGTGTTGAATTATACTGGACTAATACCTATTTACGTCTTCCACCACAAAATACTCTTTTTGCTTCGTTGCATCACTGGACACAACATATGGTATATGTGGGTGTGCGAACGATTTGGTCTTTAAAAGCTACACAAAAACAGTCCAGACATAACCGTTGAGTAATATTCTAGAGGCACTTGACTCAGTCTGTCCAGCTACTGATCTCCGAATGCCTGTAACGTTTAACATGTCAGCTAAAACATAACAAAAATATTTGCGCCATGAAAATTGGATGAAACCACTTAATACAGATGACCAAGCTATTTTGTTATGTAGCTGTCATGCTCCCTGTGGTTTCCATTAGAACTTCTTCAAACTTAATTGGCTTGGCTTGGCAAATTTCTTGCCCACATATAGACGTAAGATACAAAAGTTGTAGAGAAGTTAATTTATAATAATCTACATGGAAGTATAGACATACATTAACGTCAATACAGAGTTTGATTTTATTTTATTCTATTCAGGCAATCATCATAAAATATAAATACACAGAGTAAAATATCTTAGAAAAGGAGCTTAGAGTAAAACAAAAAAACAGGTGAATCATCCAAGCTTTCATGAAATGATGACTACCTGGGGTATATACACAATAAAGTCGTTAAGACATGCCAGCCGAGAGAGCTGACGACACCTGGAAAGAATTAATACAAGTATCAATTGTATTGGTTTAAACACTTTTTTTAAGAAGGCTATTGGGAAAAAGGGCTGAGCCCTATATGAATCCCTTTCGCTAAACAAAGAGAAATAGAATTGGAGGCGACGTACAGCAACAAAACGCCAGTCAGAATGAACACCACTGTACGCAGACTGATAGAACTGCAATGCCACAAAATAAGAACTGTTGACAACTTGACAGGACAACACGCCACAGACAGGAAAATTATAATGGAATACGTCATCATAAACAAGCACTAATTCACCATCCATAATTACGAATATTTGTAAAAATCATGTAACAGCTCCAGGCCTGCCTGTGAGATTTGATGTACGATTGTACAGCGTGAAAAATACTTTCGTTTTTTCGAAAAGTACAATTTTCGGAGCCAAATGATAAAGATTGCACCGTGAATGGAGCAAATGGAATTACGCTATTTTGCAATCTATCTCGTTCCACAATATAATTTCCACATTAGAAAAAGCAATAAAAACATTCTCATCTGCAGCACCACAGGAACACCTGGGGAAGTCAGCGAGACCAATTTTAAATAAATCTACTGTTATCATATACTACACTTCATACGCAAACGAACATGTAAAATCGCTACTTTTCTAGACCCAATGTAAAATAGTGGACTAACTTAAGGCTTATTTTTATTTAATTCAATTTCGAATTTGATCTAGGAACTCAGCATCACGAGTGGCAGGTGGCAAATCGTTCCAGAGACTAACGACCGAAGAGAAAAAAAGATGCATTGAATAAATTAGTTCGTGCCCGAATTAAATACAAATTGTATTCAGATCTCACATTATACCTGTTTCGTTGCCTGACGGGAGTTGGTAATAAATCTGTCCAATATTGGGATGCGTCACCCTTGAGAATTTTGTGGAACATAATTAGTTTACTTTTACTTCTTTTGTCTGACAATTTTTCGAAACCAGATTCCAGATAAATTAGATCGTGACTCGTGCCAGCTGTTGCTCCTGTAACGACTCTTGCAGCTGCTAGATTGACTTTTTCTATATTCTAGCAGTCGCTACTCGTACATCCATCCCACACGACAGACCCACACTCTAAATATGTCCGTATAAAGGAGAAATAAAGCAGAGATTTTATGCTTAAACGATATTGTAGGTGATGTTTACCATCTTCAAGCCTTTGGTGGTTAACTTTTGAATATGACTTGTCCAGCTTAAGTCAGATCGTATCAATAATCCCAAGTGCTTATGCTCTGTTTCATTCTGTTAAGATTTGTCCATGAAAACCAAGTCCGGATGAAGACGTGAAAGTCGTACCTTGATAAAATCATCCTACTGGTTTTAGAAGATTTAAATGACACTAACCATTTGTACGCCCAATTTTTTACTTCATGCAAGCAACAATTCAATCAGTTTGCTGCAACTGCAGGATTCTCGACAGTGATAAAAAGTACTGTATCATCGGCAAACAATCGGATGGAGGCATGTACAACTTCAACAATATCATTACTATATATCGAGTATAAATTGCATTACATAAAGACTCAAAATACATGTTATGTATAATCAGCAAATGGCATTCATCGAGTTAAAGAATATAGTAAAAAATGGGCTTTAACATTTTCATTTTGGGGTGGATGGAATTTAATGTGTGTCTTTAGGTCGGACGACATTACAATTTTGCCAGAATAAGTGTGTAGTTTTTTACCACTTTGAGGCCTACATTTCTATTTCTATACGTTCTAACCCAACAAAAAAAAGTTCATAAATTGGGAATCGTCTCGGCAAAATCCATACCTGGTGGTTTAATTTTAGATTTGGTCCCAAACCCTGCAAGAAAATTCACCGCCACACAGAGAATTGGATAATCGTGAGCCTTGCCGGTGGGCATGCTTGGGAGAGAAAGGGACATAAAGGCAAAACTATGCATGATTTTGTGAAATAAATGAAATAATAACTCCGGAAGCAACGACCAAAATGTAAGTCAGTATCTTGAAAACATGTTTTAATGTATTGTAGGCCAAAAATAGACTTGCTGCTTTCCAACTTAAATGTGCGTATATCCATGTATGTATGCATACCAAAAATATACGAATTTCAAAAATCATTCGAAGACATTTAACCTGATGTCTTCTCTATTAATGAAACCGGGCTGGATAATACAATAAATGATGCTGAAATCGCAATCCAGAGTTATCAGGTTTGTTGAACATACAGAAATAGAAGGGGAGGTGGCACACTATTATATGTAAAAGATGCCACTGAAGTTACAGATAAAAAAGATCTGGTACCTGAACACAGACAAATAGAAGCATGCTGCATGGATTGACATCAAACCCTCCAACAAACATGCCATGTTAGTTTGCTCTCTGTATAGACCCCCTTCCACTAATGGGGAGCACTATGAGTCATTATTAGACAGTATAACCATGGTGAACCATGACAATAAGGAAATGATTATCCTTGGCGATTTGAACTTTGACTATGAGATAAATGAATATTTATCTAAGAACGCTGTGTATCATATGGAGGGTTTGTTTAAATTGGATCAGCTAATTCGTGAACCTACAAAGGTTACACTAAGTACAAGCACCACGATCGACTTGATATTGACTAGTATGCCAGACAGACATAATAAGTTGGGTGTTATGAAGTATACATTAAGTGATCATTATATGGTTTATATTACTTTTGATATGAAATCTGAGGGCAAAAAAACACAGAGAAATAACGTTTAGAGATTATAAGAACTTTGATATTGTCAAATTTAATTATGATGTGGAAAATTCTGACGCTTTCAGACAGGTCATGTTCATTCTAAATGTTCACGATGCATGGAAACTGGAAAGACGAGGTGCTATAACGTTAAGTAACAAACATGTCCCTATCAAAACAATGCGTTTGAAGAATAGGCGAAACCCATGGGTTGATACTGATATAGTAAAGATGATGCATGCAAGAGACAGACTACACACACACACACACACACACACACACACACACACACACACAGTATTAACAGGCGATTCTCAAGTGTGGTTTGAGTATAAGAGCTTACGAGATTCTATAACCTGTTCAATTAAGCAGGAAAAGAAGAAATATTTTTTAAATATTATAACTCAAAGCAACAGGCCACCAAGCGCCTCTGTATCGTTTTGGGACGACTTACAGGTATCATACGATCTTGCTTACAGTCCCACTGATAAAATTATATTAGTGGGTGATCTAAATGCTGACTTTCAAACAAATCACGGTAAAAAACTAAATACATTTTGTGCATCCAATAACCTTACCCTACATATAAAAGAGCCTACAAGGATAACCGATCGAACAGCAACTTGCCTTGACCAAATAATCACCAATGTACCTAGATTTGTGAAAGCTGCAACTGTACTTCCACCAGTAGCTGATAATGATCACTGTACAGTAGCTGCAAACTTATTATTTAGACATAAGAAGAACTCTTCTTTTCAAAGGTTTATATGGCTATATGCCAAAGCTGACTTTGACGTGTTTAGGGATTCACTGAGCAAGGTCGATTGGGATCCCTGCTTTGATACTGATAATGTTGATGAGATGTGTAAACTGTGGAGCAGTACTTTCTTAAATGTCGCAAGACAAAATATTCCTAACAGGACAATTACAGTTAGAGATGGTGACGCTCCATGGTACAGTAGTCGCCTACGGGCCCAAAAAAGAAAGGTTGATAGAATACACCGCAAGGCCAAGTCCACCAGAAGTTTAAACAATTCCCAAATTTGGCATTATTTTCGGACCTTACGAAACCAATACATAAGTGATTTGAGGGCAGCTGAAGATGATTACTTTAATCGTCGATTTGATATTGTAAATAATTCTAAAAGGAAAGAAAAACGCTGGTGGAAAACTGTAAATTATTTTGTGAAAGGTAGTCAGGACTCCTCGAATAGCCATTTATTGGTCGACGACATTGTAATTTCGGACAATCAATCCAAGGCAGCTGCCCTGAACTCTTTCTTTCTGCAACAAAGCTGTGTTGACGGTTCCACTTCCCATTGTCCTCCAATGTCAACTCAAAGTAGCTCTGGTAAAATTCTTGATAGTCTTACTGTAAGTGAGGACGACGTTTATTTGGTACTGGCATCACTGGATGTCAGTAAGGCAAGCGGTCCTGATGGGATCAGTCCCGTACTACTGAAGGAAGCAGCCCCTTCAGTGGCGCCCTCACTTGCCAAACTATTTAACCTATCCCTCGAGAAAAAAACATTTCCCTATGATTGGAAAAAAGCCAATGTTACTCCTGTTCTTAAAAAGGGTGACCCTAGCTTGTGCAGCAACTATAGACCTATCTCTCTCCTAAGTTGTGTTTCCAAAGTTTTCGAACGAGTAATTTTTAAGTATGTCTTCAACTTTCTTAGAGACAACTTTGCTCTGTCAGAAAAACAGTCTGGTTTCATGCCGGGCGATGGTACTGTAAACCAACTAGTATACTTGTATCATCACTTTGTAAAAGCTGTTGATTTACAGAAAGAAGTTAGAGTAGTTTTTTGTGATATTACTAAGGCATTCGACAGAGTGTATCATCCTGCCCTCCTTTATAAGCTGCACAAGGTAGGTATTCGTGGTTCCCTTTTGGACTGGTTCAGTAGTTATTTGCACGATCGAAGTCAACGTGTTGCTTTACATGGCGATTTGTCGGACTGGGGTAGTATCGAAGCCGGGGTACCCCAGGGATCGGTTCTTGGTCCTCTCATGTTTCTGGTTTATGTAAATGATATCACCGATATTGTAAGGTCTAACATAAAGTTGTTCGCCGATGATGTAACTTTGTTTATTACCATCGACGACCCCATCAACTCTGCCAACGCTATCAACAATGACCTGAAATCTATAGAGACCTGGTCTCGTCAATGGTTAGTCACTTTCAATAGTACCAAAACCAAATCCATGCTTTTCACTAAAAAGAAGCGTCAAGATCAAAACCCACCCATTGTTTTTCTCGGCAACTCTTTAGAAAATATATCAGAACATAAACATCTTGGTGTAATTTTCAGTTCTGACTTGTCATGGTCAAACCACATAAACTCACTTGTATGCAAAGCCAGGAAACTAATTGGAATTCTAAAACTACTACAATATAGACTCAACAGGCGTTCATTGGAAATTATATACTTGACATATATTAGACCATTACTGGAGTATGGGGATGTAGTTTGGGGTGGATTTACTCAGGCAGATGCTTCATCGCTTGAAAGTGTTCAACTGGCTGCAGCCCGAGTAATAACCGGGGCAACCTGTCGCACTAGTCATAGATTATTATACAGTGAGACGGGATGGGAGTCTTTGGCTAAACGTCGAGATAAACACAGGCTAACATTGCTATATAAGATAATACATGGGCTAACACCCGATTACCTTCATGACTTAATTCCAGGAAACGTGTCTTCTAGAAATATATACAATGTAAGATCAAAAAATGATATAAGCCAGATATACGCAAGAACCAATATTTACAGCAATTCTTTTATACCAGCAACCATCCGTCAGTGGAATTTGTTACCCAATTCAGTTCGAAACTCTGAGGATCTTGATACATTTCAGCGTAAATTAGACAATGATAAACCAAAGGTTAACGATTTATTCTACATTGGCAACCGGAAAGTAAACATTCTACATTCCCGTATTAGAATGGGCTGCAGTCAGTTGAACCACGACATGCATAAAATTGGCATCGCAAGCTCTCCTAGTTGTGCTTGTGGCGCCACAGTTGAAAATTCGTACCATTTTTTCTTTGAATGTCCTCGCTTCACTACCGAACGCAACACTCTTCAAATGTTTATTATAACCAAGGCTCCGTTTACATTAAATACAGTTCTAAATGGAAGTTTAAAATGTTCAAAATCCGCAAATGTAGCTATCTTTGAATCTGTGCATACGTACATTATCCGCACTGGCAGATTCAACTGAAGCCCGCACTGGTTTCACTTGGTAGTTTGTATATACAGTTGATATTATGAATTTTGTTATATAGATATGGGTAGGCCTACCATTTAAGTGGCCACGTGCGGGCAAACATCATTACTTTTGTGAAAGACTTATTTCGAGACTGTTTATATCTTATAGTCAATGCAAACTACTCATTACTCGGACCACTATCTGTGACGTCTGGTGGTGTCTTTATCTTGCATTCTGTTATGTGGCCGTTTATGTACTGTCCTGTGGTTTGTGCCGTTACCTTTCAAACTATACTGTGTATTTTACTCCTTATTATTATTTTTGTTTTTGTTTTTGCAAGAGGAATTTGTATAGGCTATGCCTGATTTCCAATTGCTTTAATAAAATATGTATAAACCAAAGCAACAGAAATGAGCATAATTTATGGAAAGAATTAAAAAAGATTTTTCCCGATAAAAAAACCCAAAGCGTAACACGTCCAGACATTACTCATGAACAGGTCAATAATCGCTTTTCAGAGGTTGGTCTTTGGCTGCAAGCAGTATTTCTCAGTCTAATACTGATAGGGAAACGACTTTCCAGTATCCATAAATTTAATATGTCTGTTGTTTTTTTTTGAGACACAGGAAGTCACACAGAGATTGAATATGCTCAAAAACAAAAGTTGCTTAGATATCCTGGGTTTTGATACCAAATTATTAAGGCTATATGAACACAAATCCAAAGTCTAGCACTTACACATATATCTAACATTTCCCTGTTAGAATCTGAAATTCACGCTGATTGGAAATCATCACGTGTTACCCTGGTTTATAAGGGACAATGAGCGAAAAACATAATGAGTAATTACACAACCTATTTTAGTTGGTATTCATGTTCCTAAAGTTATGAAAAAGGTATACAAGAACGACTTCTTTCTTATTTAGTTCGACATGACTTTATTATCACTGAACAATCTGCTTAATTGGAGAAACATTCAACCCAGACCTGTCTTCACCAATTGACGAATTGGTTAGCCCACATTAATAATACATTGATCACAGTTATTTGCTTTTTAAACGTCCAAAAAATTTTGACACAATAAACCATGATTTGGAATTTAAGTTGGAAAGATGTGGTATTGCTGCTAATGAATTATCTTGGTTTCATTCACATTTAACAGACACACGGCAAAAAGTGATGTGTAATGGGAAGTCGTCAAGCGAGAGTGATGTTACTATAGGGATTCCCAAGTGGTTTATTCTCGGACCCTCCCTCTTTCTTTTATATATAGATGGCATGGTACAATATGTAAACAATGGGTCATGTAACTTATTTGCCGATGATACTATTCTTTATACTATACTATAGTGGTCACACTGTACAGGAAGTAACGGATGCTCTACAGGGAAATTAAGATGATATTGGTTACTTGTACACAAGAAATAAGTCATCAGTTTATACTGGCAAATCCAATTATGCTGATCAATCAAATAAAGAAAATTCGGATGTATTAAACGTCAATCAAAATGGTGAAGGAATTCAACAAGTCCAAGATACGAAATACTTGGGTATACATTTGGATGAAAATATTAATTGGTATTCTCATTTGGAAAAACTACATGGTAAAATCATGTCTAAATTGGCTGTTTTAAGAGGGGTAAGTAAATGTCTACCAAAGAAGACATTAGAAATGACTTATGACACTACGATATTGCCTTGTATTCATTATGGCGATACCGGATGGGGAACAACTGCAAAAGCATTAAAGATGACTCAACGATTACAAAAGGCTGCTGCTCGGGTAATCACAGGCAATTATGGCTATTTTAACTCTTTCATTGCTGAATTTGAGACTGAGTCAACAGCTTGCCTCGGCGCACTTTGCGTTCAGTGTGCGCAAAGTGCTCCGAGGCAAACTTTTGCCTGAGACAATGATTTCTGGAACTAAATTTAGACTAGGCGTGCTGGTACTTGAATGAAAGCTCTTTCCACGTAAAATTTGAATTTTCAATTATCTTAGAGATATCATTCATCTGGAGGCGACTTGAGTCGCATTTGGCAATGAAAGAGTTAAGGTACGTGTTGCTGATCTCGTCAGACAATTAAAGTGGCGAACAATGGCAGAGCGACAGCGGTTCCATACGACTACACTGGTGTATAATTTAAAATATCTTGGATTAGGGTGCCATATTGGACACCATTTTGTGGGGGCGTTGGCGTCTGCCGATGACGTGGGCCTCCTTGCTACTTCAACTATGTCTATGAAAAATATGTTGAAAATTTGCGAAAGATTATGACGTATTATTCAATCCTTCAAAACCAAAATATCTGGTCTCCGGGACATGCAATACAGATCTTGATGTTGTTTTGGATGGTTCTACTATTTATAAAGTAAACACATTTGAGAATCTGGGAAATACAGTCGGAAAAATTGTGCTAAAGAAAGTATAGCAAACTGTGTACGGAGCTTTCAAATAGATGTAAACATTTTGATGGCTGAATTCAGAAAAAAGTTTTTGCAGATTCTAGATATCAATTGTTTACAACACATTGCATGCTTCTATGTGGCTGCCAACTTTAGGACTTTTCAAATAGACCAGCTGATCGTTTCTTTATTGCATGGAGAAAAGCAGTTCGGTTTATATGGAAAATCTCATATAGATGTCATAATGATCTTTGCCTTTAATTTGTCTAGATTTACCAATAGAGAGTCAGCTATACAAACGTTTCTCGATTTTTTGGGGTGGGGGGGGTGGGGAATGAATAGTACTAATGATATTGTAAAGGTGTGTGGACAACTCTGTTTAAAAAGAAGCCAATCGGCAACTTGCAACTCCCTAAATTATATATGTTTGAAGTAAACAGATGTACTCTTAAAAACTTGGAGATATCTCAATGTCTTGATCATGTGAATGATACCTATCTATATTGTTTGGACAGGTATAAAGTTGACTCAGTAAGAGTTATAAGGGAGCTCTGCCTTCCGCGTGATGACCTTGTCTCTCCCTTCACGCGGCAAGAACTAGGAAATAATTGAAATATTATGCACTTCCCAGAAGACTTAATATGATTTCTATATTGATATGAATGATGGCCCAATGAATATATAATCATATAATATTTATATGCATATATACTATTTGCTTAGTATACGATCAGCGTCTTTTTTGCTTGTACTTGGTTGTTGTATTTATCGATTTTTTTATGTTTTACTCAACATTATGTTTTTTACTTTAATGTACGTTGCAAGACATTATCTTTATTCGGTTCTTTCAATACGATTTTAATTATATATCTTACTTTTTCTCTTCTTAGTTTTGATTATAGTTTGTTGTCTTTTTGTTTATCTTGTATTGTGTGTTTTATTATTTTTATCTAGATTTATGCTGTCGTCCTTGGGAGAACAGAGCTATGCTCTGAAAGGGTATAAATAAATAAATAAATAAATAAATAAATAAATAAATAAATAAATAAATAAATAAATAAATAAATAAATAAATAAATAAATAAATAAATAAATAAATAAATAAATAAATAAATAAATAAATAAATAAATAAATAAATAAATAAATAAATAAATAAATAAATAAATAAATAAATAAATAAATAAATAAATAAATAAATAAATAAATAAATAAATAAATAAATAAATAAATAAATAAATAAATAAATAAATAAATAAATAAATAAGTAAGTAAGTAAATAAATAAATAAATAAATAAATAAATAAATAAATAAATAAATAAATAAATAAATAAATGGAAGCTAACAAGATGAAGAGTATAGCACTTTATAAATGGATGAATGTGGTTTTCTCTACAATATGAAAAATCACCTAAAATTTGGAGTCCGAAATCTTCTACACCATGACAACTGGAATACAGTGATGAGCATTTGGTGCTGATTTGGTGAAGCTTCACCTTTAGCCAACTGCGCCACTTGCGCAATCGGACGCGCATGATCGCAAGCTATTGCCACTCCAGGTTTAACATTGAAGGATGTTTAACTGAGCGACAGAGATTATTTTACAATTTACTACTTTACTTAAAATAACAGTGACGGCAATTTTCATCAGCACAATAGCAATATGCAATTTTTTATAGGATAAATAATACGATCATTTCAAAAGTTTGTTTCCTTTGACGTCGGGTTTTCAGATCCGCTCAGGCAGTTGATTGGAAATCCAGTAGAGGGCGCTACGTGATGGGCGTAGTAAGTTTACATGACCCTGCACGGCAAAGTAAAATAATTATGCCTCGTGTCCACTGACGTCTACTTTCTGAAAAAAACAATCGGCGTGTCGATTACATTTCGAAGAAACCCCATAGATTTTTTTTGTTTGTTTCATATCCACAGAATATACATATATCTGCACTGTTGTGCACATTTTCCGATTGAATTTTAGCACAACATGCTTGGAAGGGAAGCGTGTGGAATAATATTCCTGGATGCATCACAGCAGAAGCAATCTGAACTCTATATTGCCTACAGCTGAGTCCACGTTACTCGGTACCAATACATTCATGATAATAAAAGATTGTAAGCTAACGAATATTACCCAGCTTTCGCGTGAACAAGTTCTGAAACGTCTGTGGTATTTATTATTTTTTCAATCTGTCATGAGCGGTGTTTCTGGTTGGGACAAAATGATTCTGGGAAGGAAACCACGAACTGCAAAGCGACGAGTGGTTTCATTGAGTCCCAACCAGAAACACACGCAAATGTTGGTTTGTATTTATTCGATAATGTTTCCAGGAAATATTTTGTTTAAGTAGACAATAATCAATAGTTTTTAAGCAAAAAAGGGGCCAGAAATACGTAGAAAAACATAACCACCTGACACTGCCATACGCGGATGATAGGCTCTATCTTTCTAAAAATTTAATTCGGTACTATGTGATACGGAACAGCAGACGTGATAGCCGTAACACATACCTTTATTACCCTCCTAAGGGCCCCATTATGAAATAAACTATGGAACTAAATGAACATGAATACAAAATGTGTCAGGGTGGTCAAATGTGATGTTGAATAGACTCGTGTGTATCACCTGTTGCACACACACATATTTATATTTATTTATTTATTTATCTATTTATTTATTTATTTATTTATTTATTTATTTATTTGTTTATTTATTTATTTATTCATTTTTGGAGAGTCGGTTTTATTTAGCGTTCCCTTCTGTGAAGGTTCATGAATACATATGGAATCATTTTCACGGTGTAAGTCAGAATTTGAATGTTGCATTGTTGACAAATTGGAATGTGTTGTCATTTGGCGTCTTGTTGTTGTCATCATTTTGTCCGAACTACACCCAAGATGCAGCACTGTAGCACCTAATTGTACACACACACACACACACACACACACACACCACGTATGAGAGGATGACTGAACCCTGAAACCCACTGCCTAGATTTAGTATTAAAGGCATCATCATTTGAAGCATGTAATATCAACAGTTTACAGTGTCATTTATTGGATTTTCAAACAGCCATGCTGAACAATCCAGTTAACCTTCTTTGTTGGTCCGAAAGAAAACTCGATGGTTCTAAGTATAATAGTGAGCTCACCATACCTGAATACAATTTTGTCTCTAGGTCTCAGAAAGGACAGAAACAGGTATGGTGGTGCTGCAGCACGCTATGTAAAATCAATTCAACCTCTTCAAAACAAATCCAGTGAAATTCCCGACACATATAGAGTTTGCGTGGCCAGAGATAAGGCTTAATCGAAAATCCAAGTTGTGCTTGTGGTTGCCTTTCCCAAACTGTTATCCATTATTTGCTGCAGTGTCCACTTCATGACACTCCACAAGAAGTACCTTCGGCTAAGATTTCTGAAATTATCGCAAACGAAAACTTAGATTTAAAATGTAACCCATTACCAAATTGTGAAAAAGCCCATTTATTGTTATTTGGCACTCAAGCGGCATCATGCAGATGTAACTGTTTGCTGGTCGACGCTACTATGCAGTTCCGAAGAAATTAAAACAGATTCGCATCGAGTACGTGATGTAAATATGTATGGATTAATTAACCGTAGTACTAGCTTTATCAGTAACTGTTGGCTTAAGTATCGCTGCTTTTCTATTGGCTTTTCTTATTTCAATTTTACTATGTATATTTTTTTCTTTTTCCAACTGTATTATGTAACATATAGTCATCTCGATGTGATCTGTATTTACCCGAGGAGAGAGATTTGAATTAGACATTGCCTATTTTCTCCATCCTCTTAAAAAATGAAGTATATTATTATTATTATTATTATTATTATTATTATTATTATTATTATTATTATTATTATTATTATTATTATTATTATTATTATTATTATTATTATTATTATTATTATTATTATTATTATCATCATCATTATTATTACAGCTCCCATCTACCAAGTCAATGGTTGCAGATAGCATATGCAGGTCATCAGGAGCCGTACAACGTGATTGATATAGCCACTTTGAACAATCTATCAACAGTAAACAAAGTGTAAACATATTTATTTTACCTTGATTACCTAGCAGTACATCGAATGTGCTAAACACAAGGTTCTCTAAACATTTAAACGCACTTTCATGCACAAGAAAAGCAGGACTTACAAAATAAACAAAAGATATGGAGACACTACTAAGGAAATGGTCATTTTACAGAAGAGTATTATAAACTTATTTATTTTCTCTGGATTGCCTGATAGTATACAGAGACTAATCTGGAGAATCCAAGTAACAAAGAATTAACCAGATATGGAAACTCCTCACATTAAATAATCAAGGTTTATAGAGAGGTATGGTCTTTACTCGATCAACGCCATGTTTCATGGGAATGAGAGCTGCGTCCACAATTAATACAGTAGGAAGTACACCAGGAAAGGTTCAATAATTAAATCTCTTGGTCTCAATAATGCACTCTTGCACCAGAGTGAAAACACTTTCGTTTAATTCATTTGACTGATCCAAAATTCCGGATAAAAATATTTCACAAAGCGGTCCTGATCAAATGTTAGTAAAAGATTTGGCTGAAGTCCCGGACCTATAGACTCTAATGCCACTGGGTTTATCCTCAAACCTTTTATATCTACTGAGAGACATGAACTTTGAACTTTTCTGAGCCAGTTCCAAACGAATTGAGAAACTTAATTCCAGTAGCTCATGATCCTGGCCTTTGATCACCTGATTAAAGACACACATTTTACTCTTCCTTCCGGTGACCTTGTTTTTACCAATAATGTTTTCACTATTTCAGGTAGTGGTGTTTACCTGTTATCAGTCAGCAATCATTATCTTGTGTACTGTTGTTGTAGGGTGAAAGGCCTGTTGTACCGGGAGGGGGGGGAGGGGAGGGAGCATTTTATACCGGAAGAAAGCACTTTGGCCAAACTGTCGGTATATTTGAATGTACTGAACCAAATCCTTAGTACATCGTTGAATAAACTAGCGAGTTCACACCATCAAGGTCTGCTGGTTATGAGCGGACCATATATCACACAATATGCGCATGGAAGTGGGCCACATATCATCTGTAGACACAGTCACATTTATGTAGTTTCCGGTGAACACGCCAGGTGTTTTCTATGCAAAGACAAATCAGATTTGTGTATACTTTTGTGTCATACAGTGGTACCTGCTGTATGCAACCACTGCTATGAACAGCCGCATTGCTTTGTGTGGGCTTGGACATAGGTGTCAGTTTCTTTGTAAATTTACATGCAGTGAATGGTCACCTGCTGTAGGTGCCCACTTTTTCTTGGCCGAAGGGATGGCCACAAAAACAGCGGTCACCACTGTACATGCATATGAAAGTCATTATGTGGGACACATTGTGCTGCATAAGCGCTGCTACGGCTCTGAACATTCCAACAAAGTTAGGCTTTCCTGTGAAATGTGTCCGTGAGTAATGTTATATTGGATTTTTTCTTTTTTTTTAAAGGTCGAATATAAATGAGAGGCCGGTGTAGGCGCATTCTCTTGTACATAAACCAGTTTTTCTTAACATATGTCAGTTATTTGATGTCTGTATATGTTTCCTTTATTACCATGTATTGTACCGTTCCTTTTTGACAAACTGTCATTGATTTTGTAAATTCATCCATGTATTGTATCTCTCCAGAAAATGGAGGAAATAAAGAATATACATACATACACATTCTGGTGAACTTAAATGGTGTATTTTATGGGACATCCTAACACCAAAGTAAAGTTTACTTTTATCATCAGACAGGCACATATGGACTGGTGATCTGTTTTCATCCTTCTACATTCTAACATATTCTACTGAAAAAAAAATTGAAATTATCATGTAACTATACCAGGTTATTACTTTAACATGAACACGAAAGAGAAAACTACCAAATGATTTGCCACTTCACTTACAGTTCAGTCAGATGGACACAGATATTATCATAGCCACGAATAATCACCGACATAAATGTTTCATATATATGTTCTTTTAAATGATGAAACCTAAGCCTCTGTATTTTGCTTTCTTTGGACCAGGAACAGGGACATCGTTTTATACCACACGCAAAGTTGAAGGGGGGGGGGGGGTAGCCTGTCATAAGGGTGAATATAATGCAAAGTATATAAGTAATTTACCACTGCAAATGTTTGTCTGACGTCTCTCAGCAAAGACGCCAATTGTGCCTTAACATAAAGCACAGTCCCTGAAATTAGCTGACATTTGGAGTTATGATGTCCCACCTTGAAATATTCTTATTTATTCTTTGCTAAACATTCTCTCCCTGAAATGCCATTTTGGTATATGAGTATGCATCGGCGGATCGGGGGGAGGGGGGCCGGGGGGTTCGATCGAACACCCCTCTGTGATGTAAAAAGAAATAATAATAATAATAATAAAATAGAAGAGAAAATACAATATTGGAAGATAAAATCTAACAGCTTGGCCTCCTACCGCCTCTTTCAAATTAAATTTACTGTCTGGAAGTTAAACTGTTCATACTTTCATATATAATCGTTACGTTTCAATAACCTTTCTGTGTGCTTTTTGGTATGAAAATACCATATATTACATCACTACAAAGGCTTGGCCTACGCAAGATTTTAACTCATGCTACTGATGTTGCCATTGCAATTATGAGTTTTGTCCATATTATTTTAAAACCAGCGACAGATTTGTCAGACCGCTAATTCAGTTACGCATATTTATAATACAGGAGGCCAGTCATTTCGCCTCTTATACGTCCTGATACGTATCCGTGTAGTTTTGTTTGGTATAACTTCACAGCTGTCATTCTCTTCATCTTTTCTTTTTAGTTTATGGAAGTATAGTTTTTGGAATTGATTAGTTTTAATCTATCAGGTGGGGCACGTGCCAAAGAATGATTGTGCTAATTGTTAAATATAGTGAAACATAGGGAAGTGCTTTGAAGTGGCTTTTCTTTTTTGTATTTAATTATAGCACCTTATGGAAAAAGTGAAAACTAGGAAAAAAAGGTTTGCTTCAAAGCAAATCTGTCTGCGTGCCTTATTATTATATTATAAACATATTTATTTTCTCTGGATTGCCTAATAGTACACAAAGACTAATCTGGAGGCTCTCCAATACATAAGAGGACGCACAGAAATACATACAATACACACTGGACGAGAACAGAAGACTAAATTCACGGCTTGTACACGAATAATACAATTGATGCCAAATAATGGAAACTTATAATTAGATCATATGCTAAATTAATAAATAAAACGTCTAGATTCTGATAAGAATGTCTGAACAGCCTTCAAAAGTTGTAAATATTCAATGCTACAATTTTTGTCCTTTGGAACTTCACATTCCATTAAGCTTACGGCTGGATATAAATTTCAAAGTCCTTGACCTTTAGATGTCACATGTAAATTACAAAAATGAACAGTGTTGCTATACCTATAATTTAAGCCCAACATGAACCAAAAACAGATGAAAATCGACCAAGTTATGGCTAGATGAAATTTTCAAAGGAACAAATGACATTGACCTTTGACCTTTAGAGGTTACATGTTCCCTACAAAAATATGCAGTGTTGTAATACCTACCATTGGTTCAACATGATTAGAATTGGATGGAAATTGGCTGACTTATGACAGGATGAAAATTTCAAAGGTCCAAATGATCTTGACCTTTGATGTCACATGTTCATTACAAAAAACGTGCAGTATTACAATAGCTACAATTTGAGCCCAGCATGGTTAAAATGGGCAAAAATTGACCGGGTTATGACTGGATGAAAATTTCAAAGGCCCAAATAGCCCCACCATCAAAAGTGGCCTTTGACCTAAAAATTACCTTATACCTCGAGATGACCTCTACCTAAAGTGAGCTTTGACTTTCAACTTTGAACTTTTTGAAAGAGCATCATTTTGAGGAATTCAGACTGGGTTTTCCTGAGAAATGGATAAATCTGAAATACGTTTCCTCCCATATCCAGGTCTTTAATGTTGGCATATTTATTCACTTAGCGCAACATTTCGTTAATGTGTATATAAGCACCAACTAATAGAGCCAGACTATACAACCTCTACACTGTACACCTTCAGCAAGCTACACCAAAATTTAAAAAACAGCAAAAATGTAGATGTACACATTTATATCTCAATACTTTGTGTTACTTAGGAACTCGAATTTTGACTTTCAGAAGTCTAACCGGGAGTATATGCAGTACTAGTAAAATTTTCAGATCTTTGCAGTTCCCTTCTGGTTTGGTTGTATCGACTCTATATGGTTTGGCTTTCAATACGTAATTTAATGCTATAGGCAGTACAAGGAATCATGCGGACACAATAAACCTTTTTTAAGCCTTAGGATCGTGTGAAAAGCTTTGTACTTTCATACATATTTGAGAAAAACACTTTCGCCCCGTGCGTCTGCTTAACGACCTCATGTCCCTGCTCATTTTAGCGCATATTGGCAAAAATATTGTGCCAATTGCTACTTTTAATCGAACAAAAGTTGTTAGACGTTCAGCACTTTTCCGCAAACTGGACCGGTGTGCTGTCTGGACCGTAGAAATCGACGGAGACCATTTCCACAACCGTGAACATGATATAGTGTGATTTATGAAATATTTTAAATAAATTTGTCATGTGTAGTGATAGCTGGTGCACTCAGAAACAATAACGCAACAGTATGATGAAAATTATTTCAAAAATTGACGCAGAAATATTGACTATACAAAAGGAATTTTTTGTCTATTTTTGCATTTCAAAATGAAAAGGTCCACACCTGGCTTGATATGGTCGTTTTTGGATAGGGTCCGTGCCGATTTCAACGGTCCAGAAAGCACACCGTCCTAGTTTATGGATATGTGCGGAACTGTCTGTGTACAACGGTTTCAAATCTTCGTAGATCAAACCATGGTTGTCTTAATAGTAGATTAATCCATGGGTTTGAAACGTATATCCTTCGCTGTATGTTATTCCAATGCTATATCCTCCCAGGTCCGAGGGACCATAGATACTGATCAAATCAAGGAATCACATGTATTTTGCAAAGCCTGATTAATGTGCTTTAACGAGTTCATGGGAGGTATGGGAAGAAATAAAAAACAATACCAATTTTCTGAATGAATTTTCTAGCACATACTCAAATTCATATTGGGTCAGCACTTTGTCGTCAGATCAGGAACCAAATTTCATTTGCGCTACCCCCAGAAAATATAGGCCTACTGTTTTGTTGGCTGACAAACCACAATCTGATTTGATTCATTGATCTATTTGGATTAAGCTGCATGATGAGCGTGGAAAACTGTCGGCCGCAAGTGTTTATGACACTTCTGTGGTCGTGTTTTTCTATTGAAAACCCAACACTACTCTGTGACTCATAGGCAGACTGTTCTAGGCCTACCAACGGGAAGTTTCTGGTCTATCATCATCATCATCATTATCATCATGCTCAAGTATTTCCTGTTGTTTACAGAGCGGGTATAGGGGGTTTCAATTTCTGTCACGGCGCTTTACTGTGAAGGCATGAAGCCAAAAGTCGGGCACCGTGGTACCAGTAACTGAGAGACCTACAGTACACTGGCAACCACTGACGACAGCCACAACTCAGCTACAGTACACTGGTAACCACTGAGGACAGCCACATGGAATGGGTCACGTTGACCGCATTGACACCTAATCGGGTCCTCCCTCACCGAAACAGCGCTTAGTTTTTCTGCAACGTGTCGCTTTTCCTTGTTATTCCCTGAATAGAACAAATTATAGATTCACGGATCCAGGCGCGAAGACACACGATCTGTAGAGGAATTAATATTAAAAAAAAAAAAAAAAAAAAAAAAGGCATACAGCCTTACAGGGCTTAATCACTTGCTGTCTCGAGAGTATACAATTATGAAAGAGAAGGGGGCTATTTTTACAGCCAGGGAACTATTTACGGAAATAAATCCAGGTGGCTGGTGATGGTGAAATAAGTGTAGGCTTTATAGCTAATTAACACTATTTTTGTATCCATTTAAAACACCTAATAAAAACTGAAAAAAGGGTTCGAGTCAAGGTGATAGATAAGGCCTACGTGTCCAAGTGTCGAGTCACAAGAACACGAAAGTATGAACTGGTGTACAGTTTTTTAGGAATTCACACACGCCATTGAATCGGATACTTGTGTTATTGACACCTTACGTTTAATAGATCTTAATAGTTTGAGTCATTTAATGTACGTCACGATTCATTGAAAAACGTACGAAGTCAATACTTGTCGATGTAAACGTAAACCACTTTGTGGCCAGGTGATGATATATGATTGCAGTGACTAGTTTCAGATAACTGTGTGCGTCTTTCAACTTCCAGCCAGCAAATGACTGCATGATCCTTTGGCTCATGGATGTCTGATCAATGCTGTTACTCACAGTCACGTGCACACTAATCAATATGTGGTCAGTGGCGGATCCACCATTGGCCGCACAGGGCAGAACGCATCACCCACAGGTGCTTGTAACGTTCAGTCAGTCAAGCTTTCGTGCTAATATACGCGGGGGGGGGGGGGGGGTAGTGGGTAAAGAGGGTGGATCTGGAACATCTATGCGTTCAATGACCCACATAGGGCCATAGCTGCAATAAAATATTGTGTATTCATCTGTACAGTCTATTATTTATGCTAATAAGATGGTGGCGGATGGGCCTAAAACAACAACGTCGTCACATGGAGCTCCTACATAGAAGGTTTGAAGCGAAGCTCACATCTGGACCACCATCCCGCTTCACGTTTGGCATGATTGCTCCGTTTATGTACACACCAACAAGCTGTAACTCGCCAGTTTATTCCAAAACTATTTTCTACAGGTATATCACACAGATAATCCATTGAAATCCACATATATCCTATCCGCCACCATCTTAACATTAAACTGGCTTCACGTTTACTTCTCAAACGAGCAGTGCCAACATATATAACTATGACGAGCCGTGCCAACTAAATGAACAACTTTGTTTGACCCTTCGACAAAGAACATATCCACCAAGTTTCAGCTAAATCTGAGTGACAGTTCTGGAGAAGATATCAAAAATAGTGAAAACACACAAAGAAAACATTAAAAAAAAAAAATATGAAAAAATTTGCAGTGCCACCTGGTGAACAAATTCAGAACTAGGAGTCCCTAGGAGTGTGCCTATGTGATATCAAAGCAGTTGGGTGAGCGGTTTCAGAGAAGTTTGTTTGTTTGTTTGTTTGTTTTTGAGATTTGCCCTGTAAAAGAACAAAAAATTCATAAAAAATACAAAAATCATTGGAGCATATCCATTTAAACAAACTTTGAGGATACCCACCCAAGGTACATTCCCACCACATTTGAAGTAAATCTGGCTGGCAGAAGAAGTCGAAAATGTGAATTGTGGATGGACGGACGGAAGGATGACGGACAGATGACGGCCGAAGAACCATCCTATAAGCTCATCTGACCTAATAAAAACCGTCCCCTTGACGGCAGTGGTGTCACACACACGTCAGCCAGTGGCCACACCAGTTTGACTCATCATCATCACAACGGTGTCTTCTTTCACACCAACAGTGTCAAGTGATGTTCTGGTGGTTCTGGATGCCAGTCTACTTATAGAGAGAGAATAAACATTTGATTGCGACTAATACATGGGTTTAGAACTTCAAATTTTATTTGTTTGCACTTCATGATCTTTTCATTTTTACAGCAGTATGTCATACAGAAAAGTACATCTCACACACATATATATATATATGTTTGCTCTTAAGACCACTCTTCAGATTGCATATGTTTTACTAATTTGTAGTCAAATAACCTATTTTACCAGGGCATGAAATATTTTACAAATCCACCAGTCAATATGACAAGAGGTTTCAAGGTTCCACTTGTTCTTACAGTAATGTTTCTTGTCCTTAAAATGGACCTGCATCCTAATCATTCTGAAAAAAAAAAAATCAAGCATAATCAAAGGAACTCCTGTCATATATATATTGCAGGCATATGCATCTCATGTCAAGTCATGGTAAGCAATGAATTATATTGAGATCAAGGCTGTTGTCACTCTGAAATTAGAATGCAATCTGATTGCTGGATCCATTCCCCCTCCAATGCATCTGTGGGCAACTTTTTGGAAATTTGATAATAAAATGTTACATTCTAGAGCATATTTCATGGTAATTTCTATGAAAATCACATATGAGAACAGTGATAAGATCAAGAAGTTTGTACATTTTTATTCACATTCAGCAACAATTTCTGTTTGAAACCCTAGTCCTGAATCTTCATGATCCAGCTGAAGAGCACCACACTTGTACCCGTAAAAACTGAAAATGTCAAAGGAACCTAATCAGAAAGAGAAAAAGGGCCACTTTGTTTTATCGCTGCATAGGCACAAGCGAGAAAAGTCTATTCCAGATTTTTTAATGACACATTGTAATCTGGAGATGGGAGAAATGTCTCTCAAATAAGAGAACGGGAGAATTGCTAAAATCAGGTGAAAAACTGAATAAATCCCATCCACAACAGGAGGGTTGGAGTCTCTGTGAAGGGCTTAGGTCAAAAACTACTCATGTTATCATGTCAAAACCAAGTTCACTAATGTGGCCCTGTGACCTTGGGAATAGAGTCAAGGTCACCTAACTTTCAACCTGACTAACCCTTGCAAAGGACTATATTCCTGTGCAATGTGAAAGCCCTATCTCAAAAAGGGCTGAAGTTATAGTGCATGAATGTTGCCGATAAGCACACAGATGGAAGTCTCCCATGATCCAATTTGATCTAGCCCTTATAGAGAACTATAATCCTGTGCAACATGAAAGCCCCAGCTTAAAATTTCCCAAGTCATCATGAAGAAACCAAATTTTTCAATATTGCTCTGTGACTTTGGAATTGGGTCAACGTCACCCATCTACAAACTTGGCTTTAGTAGCCCTTCTTGAAGACTTTAATCCTCTGCAATATGAAAGCCTTAGGTCTAAAAGTGCTGAAGTTATAGTGCGAAAAGTTGTGGACAGACAGGCAGATGGGCAGACAAAATGACTGTTATATGCCTCCTTCTCCAGTCGGGAGGGGGGGGGGGCATAAATACACTTTTTAGGTTGTCCATATGACAAACAATATTTGACAGTTACCTAACTTAACAAAGATTTCACATGTCCCAAATGATAGGATCATACAGATACATTCTTAATCCCGTGTATTTACTGCCAGCATATATTAAATATATATTTTTTTTTCATAATCAGAGACTACCCCACTGGTAAGGACAGATCTAGATCTCAAAATTGGTAGCTAAAATTGCAGACACACATGGAACGCTTCTGTCATGGCACTTTAATATTTCATAATATTGCAGCGACATATATATTTCTTTAGACAAACTCAACAAACGATAGCATTTGCCTAATTGGCTGATGGTCACAGTAGTCCCTGCCCACCCACATTTCCAAAGAAAACCCAACGTGTAACCAAAATAAAGAAACCTATCTGTAAGGACCAGTGCCATTCAAAAACATGTATTGTTTGAGACTAATGGTGGTCAAAAGTAATACAAGGCCTTCTTCAATCTGTACATCATACAATTTTTGTATTCGTATATACACAACTGATGGAGTTTCTAACAAACATATATACAAGGATATCCACGCTATAAACACATTACATACAATGTCTTTAAAGAAGCCTGTACAACTGTTTAGTTCAAAGCACTCACCTGTAGCAGATTCCAACGGATTTGTCACTTACAACAGCAATAGGTGTACAATATGAGAAGTAAGATTCAAAGTTTCATAGCAGTTAAATGATTTTTTTTTTAGACTGGGCATGGCTCATAGTGGACAACTCACAATGCTCTATTATCTTAACATTGTCATTCCAAAGGACAATTCACCACAGACGGAAACAGATGCTGCATACATAAAGATATAACACACACAGAACCTATATTTTATGTTTGGAATGAGCAGGACTCGAACCTGCAACCTTTGGCACCAGTCACCTAGCTTGTCACAACTTGCACTTCCACATGCATGTACATGTACGAAAAAGTAGTGCAATTATGATGGTGTGGTATTGTTCGATATATTCGGCAAAAGATATATAAAGCCAAACTGGAACTGTGGAAACCTAGTAGGTGATATTACACCTCTGTGAACTGTGAACTGTGTTGAAAATAATAACATAGCACAATTCTGCACACCTTGAAATTAACATTTTGGTCACCAGCCAAAGCGCTTACAGACCCAAATATTTGGTGTCTTAACTTCAGTTTTACAATTAAAATGCATGTATATTGAGACAAAAATACACCAGCTAAAGTAAAATCTCCGCTAGCCAGACAGAATTTTTACCAGCATTTGGGTGGTGTCTGGTGCTAATTTTGAGCTCTGTTCTGACAGTGAACAGCCAAGACCTGATACAATCAACAGGGTAATCACATTCATTGTAATTGGTCAATTGAAATACTGATAATTTGCTGATGAGAACACCTAGTTATCACTGTTGCATCATGGGACTGACATTTGGCCAAGATGGCAGACTTTAAACAATTTAATTATGATGAAAGACCACCTGTTGCATGTGACCATTTTTTCTAGGCAGAAATGGTGGTCACATACAACAGATACTACTGTATTATGATTGAGCACAAATGGTCTAGTCCTTTTGCTTACTGATGCAATTCTATGTCATTTAGGTGAACTTCAAAGTGTTGAAACAGTTCATGTTTCTCACTGATGCATACATTGCCATGTCACTTTGAAGTCTTCATGTGTCTCAATAATATGTAGTCAGTCATATCATCATGAACAGGAAGCAGATCCTGAAGTGTTTAACGCCTTTACTGATCACCACCATCATGTCATCAGTAAAGCACACCCTTATTGGACAGTCTTGCATCACTAATCATCAATGAACAGTAACTAAGTCCAACCCTGAGGTGTTCATATACTGCACTTGCTCACAATCACTGTAGTACAGCCATTTCAGGGTTGTGCCCAGGGAAATTACCATGCCTTTTCTCTTGTGTTTGGAGGCTGAGCCGTGCCTGCCTGCTCCATCAAGGCAATAGGATGTATTCATATCTAAATGCGGTCCTACTGTAACGCCTATTGAGCAAAGAGGGAGCCACCTGCATCAGGGCAGATCCATGTATTTAGCAAGGTCAAAAGTACTTTCTCAACAAAATGAACATCACAAACACACTATAATCTTAAGAAAATGTATTAACATATATTTGAAACATAAAGGATGCCCAAATTAATTAGAAATGGGCTCTCTTTTGGTTTAAAAGGTGTTATTTATGGATGCTTATGTAGTATATAATACAAATCTGCCCTGATCATGGTGGAAGCATCAGTCTGTTGCCCCGGCAACATAGGAAGTGAGCAGGATAGCAGTTAAATATGATTGTCTCCTATTCCTGCATTAAAAAACACATTTTTACCTTGTTTCTCACAAAATGTAGCTTTATGGGAAGCTTTTGAAGCTTGATGGTCATACTGAATAGTTTACAGGCATTTTTTAAAGCTTCCTGGTGCTGATATGCCATGAAGCTCCAGGGGCAGCCCTGCAACTGTCTAGCTCACTCATTATCGCTCAACTTCATGCAGACCTTGATGAGTCCATCCACCTTGCTAACCATCATCATACAATCATTTCACCATGTTTTAAGCGAGTCCCAAACTGTGCCTCTGCTTTGTGTACCATCCTTGCACTTATATCCCATAATGCCTTTGCAAGGTCCTCATTAAAAGCTTCATCAGAAGGTTGGCACTGGAAACAGTTGTTAAAGTAGTAGCCACCAAAGCCTTCAATCTCTCTGGCTGTGGCACAAAAAATACTTGTGGCTGCTGCTTGTTGCTAAAAATAATAAAAAAAATAACACCAATAATACAATGAAAATGAATTATTAAGATCTTTCTAATGAAACTATCTGGACAGTGAAACATTAAATCTTTAAGTGCCAAATTTTGGACTGTGTCAACAGTTTTCTTAGCTTGCCCTGTGCGCAAGGAGCCCAATGCGTGCGGAGAACAGCTGTTACCCCGAGATATTTTCTCTGGAACTAGAGGCATGCTGGTACTTACATGAAAGGTCTTTTTACAAGGAATACAAATCTGAGATCCTAATGATAATTCAGAATAGTTTGACTTTTAGTAGATCGGCTTTCTATGTGATTGGCACTGAAAGAGTTAACTTTTTATAAAATCACTTTAAAGCAGCTTGCCTCATATTTCAATTATAAATTTTTACTTCAATTGAGCTTTCACATGTGCAACCATGCATTTAGCACTAATCTTGGATAGTATTAATGAATAAACAAGCTTCCTTCTCATCACACACATTGTATTGAGAACATTAATACAATCAGTACTATTCAATTATGTCGGGTATGTACATATACACATCTGTACACGTATATGTTTTTGCAAGAATACAATCCATTCAGCATACACCATACAATTTTCATCCAATTTCTAAGAATGCCATGAGAATAAGAAATATATTTTATCCATAGCAACCAAAGAAACTTTTCTGTTCTGCTGTTTTAGTACATGATTTTATTAGCGGTAGATACAAACCTTTGACTTGGTGAAAGGTCGCACTAGCATGAATAATAGCCACCATCCCCACCAGTAACGTGATAATCCTGTTGCTACCATGTTTCCTGGGTGAACTGCATTGCTTGTGACATCATAAGAAGAAAACCTTCTATGCAGCTCATTGGACAAGAGGATGCAACACAACTTGGACTGGTTATATGCCAAGATGGGACGGTACTGACTGGGTGGAGGAGAGAGCTTGGTCTCTGTTATTGTATCCATATTTAAGTCAGTGAACCTGAAATGACAAGGAAATATTGCATGAGCTACTTGGAAAGACCAAAAGTGTGTGACAAGAACAAAAAAAAAAAAACTGAATCCTGTGGATTATGTACTGAACTATATCTTGTCCCAAATAATGCTGGTGTCTGGGTTTCTAATATTGATCTATGGTGTTGCCAACAGTGCACTTAGACAGTTGCAGTATTTTACCAAAAGGTGTCAGCACCAGCCATTTCCTCTGCACATGGACGTCACTGGAAAATGAAGTGAAATATATTGACAAACTATCATAAGCAGTGTTTATGATCAGAACCAAATTATTTTTGACGGCAGAAGGGATGAGCCACTTTGGGCAAGTGAGTTCTGACAAAACACACACAAATGATTGTTTGTATTTATCCCATAATATTTCAGCCATGAATCGAATTTTATTACAGTTAAACAGCAACAAAAGAAACATTTAAAAGCACAACAAGGGCCTTTTCATGTGGCAAATGTTGCATTCCACTGGGCAGCACATGAATGTTTAATGAAGAATAAAGTATGCAGTTCCCTGATCCATGCAACACAGGTGCCAATAGTAATGACATTATCAAGGACTTCATGCCTGTAAGTCATCCTTGGTTTGTTTTTTTTTGTTTTTGTTTTTTTATTGAACCACATAACTGTGGAGTTGAAAGATTTCAACTCTCTGTACCGCTAGGCATAAGATTAGAGTTATGCTCATTACTCATTTGCTTCTAATGAGTCCAGTGTGGACTAAACGCGTCATGTTTATTTGGTACACCATGTATCTGTTCTTATCAACACCTGCCTGGTCTTCTCATCCTTGTATTTTTGCTAGGCAGCCTCTTTTATAGCATAAGTCCATTTACATAAGACAGCATGTGCCTAGCTGCTCTATGCTTACTGAATGAAATTCAACTAAAATGCAATCCTGATATGTGATACCACCTGCACATGCTTGCCTTTAATGCTAATATTCCTACATGTCCCACCCAGTTTGAAGAAAATTCACATCCAAATGGCACTTTTGCAGGAGTACAAAATAACTGATATGCACACACATTTTTTTAAAAAAAGAAACACCATCCGTTTACCAAATTAATGTCCAGGGGTACCCAACAATGTTTCTGTGCGCTTTTGGAATCAAAGCTTACCCCCCCCCCCCCCCCAAAAAAAAAAGTTTAAAAAAATTAAAAAACTCGAGGACTGTGACAGTCCTGTGCTAAGCTGACCTTGGAAACAGAGACTGAAGTGGTCCTGTGCCCTTTGTTTTAGAGAAAATTATTTTTTTTTAATATTTTACCAAAAAATGAACCCCCATCCCACCCCAAATCTTTAACAAGACTTGCTTAATCCTCCCTAAAAGTACATTTCCACTATATTTTCAGAACAATCTGAGTGATGGTTTTTGAGAAGTCTAAAATGGAAAAAACAGAAAAATTCATTAAAAATTATAAAAAAATAAAAAATAAAAAAAATCAGCACCACATGTTGAACAAACTAAGGTCTGGGTGTCCCCAGAAGTGTCCCTATGCAATTTCAAAGCAATTGGTTGAACAGATTCTGAGAAGATTTTTGAAGATTTTGCCAAAAAATTAAGCAAAACTTTTTAGAAATTCTAAAAATAACTGGGGCATGACCATTTGAATAAACTTCGCAGAGAACCACCCAAGGTACACCCCCACCATGTTTCAAGAGAATCTGGTGGACAGTTTTGGAGAAATCTCAAATGTGATTTTCCATTGGAACCCACACTGACTAGCATGGTAATTAATGGGAATGCATGGATAAACTGACACTGACAGGAACCCAAATTGCAAAATTTATTCAAAATCAGGGATTCTGAGTATCAACACCTAGCGAACAACTTTGTTTACCCCTCACACAAGCTACACCTCCATCAAATTTCTGAACAATCCAAGTGACAGTTTCAGATTAGAATTCAAAAAAGGAAAAACAAAAACAAAAATAAGAGAAAAAAAATAAGAGAAAAAATCATGGCAGCACCTCTTGAACAAATTAAGATTTGGTGTTCCCCAGAAGTGTCCTTGGCAGTATCAAAGCTCTTGTTGATCCAATAATTACCTTCATTTTGTGTTTGATATCCCAAGATTAATGTTTTTAAGCATATGTAAATATTGTATATATTTCAATAAGCTGAAAACTTTTACTTTTTTTCCACAGAGAACTCAATCTTTTCTAGTCAAGATATAAATGCTTATAGCTATCTATTTCATAACAGTATAAACATTCTGGATTATCTTAAGCTTTCATTTCCACAATAACTTTCCACAAGGTAAAATAAAGTTAGTGACGTTACAAACAAAATTGTTTAATATTATTTTCTTCAATGCCTGTGTGTATAAACATTCGGGGATACTTCTGAATAATATCTACTTCAAACTTTCTACTCTGCATTTTTTCAACATAAGGTTCAGTTAATTTCTGATGAACTAGAATTTTGCAGAATATATTAGTACTGATAGTATCAACATAAATGCGTTTTCCATTAAAGTCCACAACATGCACAGGTGTGTGTGTCCCATTGACCTTTGTTAACTTTGACTTATCTAGATCAAGAGCTATCTTCCACTTCTTTGGGATAGCGTTTAGTAAAATATTCAACTGAGAAAATCATTTGGCTTTTATTACCAATCTGTGACACATATATCGCTGGTTAAACTTATTATCCTCATTACGTAAATCATTCAAATAAATAATACCATTGATATCATTAATCCACTTTTTTTAATACAATAGACTTATTCTTAAACTTAACATTGTTATTTCCCAATATGACCGCTTTGCAATTTTTTTAAAAGTCATTTGGTACATTATTGGTTTCTTTTAACTTAATCCAGGAAATTATTATTTGTTTATAGAAGGTTGGTAGTATTTCAATATTACACACATACATGTACTAATTTGTTTAAATTGTTAGCATTCATTTTAAAAACAATGAAATCTTTTCAAAGTTTCCCAACCAAAAGTTAGATAGTATCTTCCATGATGTCTCTTCATTTGAAATAAGGCACTGCATCCACTTTATCTGTAGTGATATAAATAAACTTTCTGTATCTATTTTGATACCGCCTGTAGCTTAGTTTCCAACAACAGTACTTATTATATTTTGTCTTGCTTACTATCTCATAAGTATTCAAAAACAATTTCATTTACTTGTGTAATGAATTTATATTCAGCATTAACATACACTGCCTGAAAGACAGCACGGAGTACCTAGCACAGATTAACCCTTAAACGGTCAGACCGGTCGTTAACGACCGGTAATCACGTGATTTTATGCTGGGCTCACACTAGCTTAGCCTTACTTGTGTAAACAACTCATAAATCATCACCAAACTGCACACAGACAGCTGTTGTGTTTCCCCCAAGAAGCACATCGATTTATTTATGTATACCACTCCCTCTAGCGTCTCTGCTTGTCATTAAGGGCATTCCCCGGTGATTCCCTTGAGGTGCGTGACGTCATGAAGAGGGCACCATCAAGCAACAATTCAGCTGCAGGTGTCCGTCAATTACATGTATATAAAAGTGCCGAGGCTATTAACCTTAGTCAGGAGTGGGCAGGGAGGGATTATGTAGAGGAGGGGGACAGTGAAGTCGATGTTGGGTGTGAGGATGTACGTATTTTATTTATAATGAGGCTGGAGCCCACAGAATTCAAGTCTATCAACGGACCATGTGGTTCCGCTGTGGCTCCCATAGTCATTCAGCTAGTTGCAGCCGATCACTCAATGAATCACTGAGTTATACAATGCCTGGTCTTCCCAAGTATCCCCAAATATGTTTCCCTGTCAAACCTGTGTTTATCAATAAACTTTATGAACAAGACCTTTTGCCTTGGCTCAGTCATGGAACCTTGTATTCAAACCTCAAACTTAAACTGTTTCTTTGCATGCACTCAATTTACACGGGGGGGGGGGTGGAGGAGGAGGAGGAGGATGGTTGCGATTACATGATAAATATTGTTGTCAGTCTCAAAGACTGTGAAAGGCAGCCAATAGGGAGGGCCTACTTTGCCTTTTGCACTGGAATTGATGACTATAATTGCATGTACACTGTATACATGCATGGTGTCATCCACATTTGCAAACTACATATCAGTAAAAGGCCTGGCACATATGATTGTGGATCCAATCGAGCTTTGTTTCCATGGCAACATATTAAAATGGGGGGAAACCACAAATTTTCCATTAAAATAGTGCAGCGTTGTTTTATTTCAGTCATTTTCTTGCATAGTATTGAACCTGGAACATAATCTATGAATAGTTATGGTGACTAATTTTGTTATGCAAAATAACTGCCTGTTACCGGTTCTGCAGACTTGTGTAAAAATGCAGTTTTTCCAGTTTTTAGCCAAGTACAAGCAATATTTTAACAGTTGCTATGGAAACAGGTCATGTGATCTATGTTTTATTTTCAAAGTTTACTGAAAGTTTATTTCTCTAGTTATCCAAATACCATACATATGTGGAAAAAAGGGTGCTTCACATAAAATGGGGAAATACTCTGTTCTCTTGTTTAGCAGATTTTAAATAATCTTTTGCCATTTATTAGCAATTAAAGTGGTTGCCATGGCAACCAGTCACGTGACTTTTAACAATTTATTGCACATAATGAAACTTGGCATTCCAGGTATCACAATGATATATACTTTTGGTATGCTACAAAGAGAACTGTTCCTACTGCACTGTGTTCAATGAAAACTGTTACTTTTATTTTTACTGGTACAGAAAATAACCTGACCCTTTAAGGGTTAAATGGCTTGCTTGGGACTGATAAAAGGGGTTCTGGGTGCATCAAGCAGGTGGGCCCTTAAGACAGTTGAAAAGTAGAATCTGGCATCAGTCCCTTAGGACACAGGGGTGCCCATGGGCAGGTTTGACTGTTGTTGTAGTCCATGAGCATAGGTCATATAGTTGCTCTGACCTAATTGGAAGCACTTGGCTCCATAAAAAAAATTCCTCCAAAAAAATGAATAGATAAAATAAAAAAAATCAAACAAAAAATAAATTTCAAAAAAAGTCGAAATTTCGAGAAGAAACACAAAATTTCAGGTTTTATTCTATTTTTTTTTTTATGGTCCTTATATGCACCCATTCAAAAGAGAAGAATGCATTTTTTTATAATTTTGAACAGCAGATGGCAGCACCAGCTGATCCTCAGCATTTGAGAGACCTTTTCACTCAGTGGTGAAGTGCACAGTCACTGACAACAAACAACCGAGAAATTTCTCTTCAATCAGCAGGGATAGAATACCATTCTCTGATCACTTTTCATAGAAACTTTAATTAAAGATTACCCCATCACCACCAAAAAAAAAAAAAAATTAAATAAATAACTAAATAAAAAAACTACATGTAAATAACACTGAAAAGTGTAGGATCTCCAAGCTATTCAAGGCCTCTCCATATACCTGAAATGTTCTGCATCTTATAAATGCTAGTAGCACCAAAAAAATGCAACTATTTTTATCAAAAAACAACATACCTTTCCATGAAAGGAACAGACATAGACAGTGACAGCACAATAATAATCCAACAAAAGCAGACACATCTTCCTGCGTATTTATCCCAGTACTACGCGCATACACTGATTGCTCATTGTAATCTCTCCTCTTACCTGTGAGATTCTGACGAAACAATCACCACCCTTGATGGAGCTGACTTGACAAGCGCTTCTTTGAGTAATGTACACAGATAAAAATGTCCCAGATAGTTGACTTGAAAGGTACTTTCATATCCATCCAGCGTCAGAGTGTATGGCACAGAAAATACCCCAGCATTCAGGATGAGAATATGGAGTGGCCTATGAGGCAAAGTACACATATGAAAGAAAAATGAAATACACTGTCTGTTATGTCAACATCAAAAATCCACGCTTAGTCAAGTGCAGTGATGCTGAATCGAGTGGTGCCTGCTATTTAAGACCACCGCCAGTAACAAAATGCCCATGAGCCTAATGTAGAGCCAATGATTTTCCGTTTTTTTTCGAAACCAAAGTGGAATTGTGCATTTTTTTCATCCTTGAAACAGAATTTGACATTTTTTTTATATGAATTATACATAAATATATAGCAGTGAAATGGTATTTGAAAAATTTTCGCTAGTAAAGCAGAATTCCTCTTTTTTGGAAACGGAAAATCATTGGCCCTACTAATGCTCTGCTTATGTATCCTCAATAAATAATCATTTCCCTCTATGACCTGGAGAAATTAGCCAAGGTCATCATATTATACAATATCAGACTTCTACATTGTACACATTTGTAGTATATTTGGTATCATTCGCCTTATTTTTCATGAATACATTAAATCTAGTGTTCTTTTGTGAAGTGCTTTATAATGACCTTGAAAAGGTTACACAACATACTACAAAATTTGACCACTGGCCTGAGGGATGGTTCAACATTATCATCAATTTTTGAATTAGTACTTAGGGTACTAAACTTCAGACCCCCTCCCTCTCGCCAACTTAGTACTTATAAATGATGATTTTCCTAGAAATAAAACCAAAATACCACAAATTTGGGTTTCAAATGACTGCCATTTTCCATTATCTGTAGAAGTGTACAGATCCAGTTACCCACTTTATCAATCTTATTGATTAAAATGTAAGACCAGGCGAGTGCCTTGGAGGCAGATGTGCCGGTTTGCTATCTATTACAGTCTGACCGGTTTCGCCCTGTTACCGGGCTCTTCAGAGACTGAATTTAACGGATGCGTCAACTCTTTATATAACGTACGGTAACACTGGCCCTTGTAACGTAGATCACGTAGGGTTGTGACGCTCAGTAAATTTGAGTCAACAACTGTCTACTGTGCACGTAGAGCAGTGGTGCAGGTGACATGTGAGTCTGGCCAAATGTGACGTCACGTGGCCTGAGTGTAAATGCTTGTAACCAAGGATAGTACAGTTTTGCCTTTGGTTTGAATAAGATGGAGTTCTTATTGAATATAGTCCATATTGCATATGTTATGGATTGTATGAATAATCAATTGTCGTGAATATGTATGGGGGAGTTCACCTGAATGATTGTATCCTCCACATCCATGGGAAATAATATTATTTCCATTAAAGAAGGTGCGATCCGTTAAAACACAGAATAAGCATTCTGTTGTCAGTGGAACAAACCATGTCATGAGAAATAGGCTCGGGAATTAAAAAGTTAGCATAAGACTCGGCAAGTGAGCCTATTTTCCCATGACATTCAAACCGAAAGGTTCCATTGTACATAATCTGTGGATCCAAAAGTGCTCCTTTTTGAGCCTGAGTGATAGCGTCTTCTTCAGCTCAGGCGGGGTTGGGATTATTGATTAAAATGTTGAAATGGTTTGAAAGGGTTTTCAATCATTTCAATCATTTGAAACCCTTTGTCTACCTGAAGTCAACCTTTTACAAACCCTTTGTCAACCTTTTGCAAACCTTTTTCAACCTTTTCAATCCCCAGTACAACACTTTGCAACACAAAAAATGCATTTGGCTGTTAAGTTTCAGACGGGCCTAACTGTAGTGCCAAATGAAAGAACACATTAATAAATATCCTCTCCAAAACCATATTTATACTTTTGAAAAAGGGCTCTTATTTCTTGGTGTATGTGCTTTTTTTTTTTTTTTTTTTGTTTTAATGCAAAAACAGGTAAAACTAGAATAGTCTGATTTTTCAACAGAAAATCAAATGTCTCCCCATGCGCCCTTACCAGTTGTCGCTCTCAACCTCCAAACTTAAATGTTTTAACACTTATGGCATCTACAGAAATATAAAAAAATGCCTGGGTGACCATGAAAAATAGGTCAAGGTCACGCATCTACAATCCAAAGCGAGGTCTTATAAAGGTACATAATCCCACAAAATTTCAACCTCCTAACTTTAAGACTTATCATGTCTGCAATAATTTTGGAGAAAATGGCTGTGTGATCTTGAAAAATAGATCAAGGTCATTTATCTAGAACCATTACCTTGTTTTATATTTGTACATAATCATACAAAATTTCAACCTCGTAAGTCAAATTCTGGAATTATCGCATCTGCAATTATTTTCAAGGAAATACCCCTGTGAACTGGAAAAATAGGTCAAGGTCAAACATCTGCAATCACAAGCAAGGTCTTATTAAAGTCTTATATAGAAACATAATCACACAAAATTTCAACCTCTTCAGTCATGTCCTTCTCAAGTTAGTCTGCAATGATTTTTTTAAAAGTGTTCATGTGAACATCTTATATTGCTACATTGTTACTTGTAACAATATTATTGTAATGCTTTGGTCGAATAAAAAATTCCTGATTCCTATCATTCGGTGATTATTAAATTCTGTACCCTATGAATGCAGAATTCTGATATTCATACTCAAGCAAACTTACTTTATGTCAAACTTTGCACCATAATTATTCTTAGTTTCTTATCGATGCTCATGAGGGTGAAACGGTATTAGCAGGAAAACCTAAACTTTCAGTCATTTCACTTACAGATTCTTTTGGGTGTAATTTTGTGCAAACGTCTTCACACTTTCTAGAGATGTCAGATCCAACAGCATAACATCCATGTCCACCTGGGGGCGCTCCTTCTTTATAGTGGAAATGGCTGCTCTAGCTGATGGCACATTTCTGCAGGCCAGAACCACATGAGCACCATGATAGGCCAATGATCTGGCAGTCTCATAGCCTGGTGACGAACAAATACATACTCTGTACTATCATCAAAACATATCAAGTTTACAGATGAAGTTGAGTAAAATTCACTTAGTTTTGCTGTATGCAGGAGTGGCATGCAGGATGGCCATCCCAAGATGCCATCCTGTGATGGTTGAAGTCCAACTCTACATTCATATATTCATGGATCTCACCAACATCAACCACCTTGGACAAACTAATTCAGAGGTAGGACCAGTCTCCCAGGAAATTTAACAACTATCTCCCGAAGCACAAGAGAAGCCACAAATGTACCAAATGGTAAGAAAAGTGAAGGAGCTTGCAACACTCATTGCAGCAGCATGGATCAGCACTGGTCTGGTGTAAATTTTTGGGAGCTCTGCCAAGGCACCTAATTTTGCGTGGAGACCAGATAAAGTGACCTGTGGTGTTGTAATGTGTCCTTAATCATCATTTTAACACAGGAAAAATGATGTTCAAAATAGTGAAATAAACACTTCAGTTAATTGTATATGCATGAAAGTAACTACATTTACAGCAATTGCAATACATTTATGGAGATAGCACAATGCTCTTTACAATACTGTCCAAGCTGCAAGGCTAGCTTTTACACCAAAGTATGGGTAGGCCAGAAATGAAATATTACTCATATCATCACAGTCTGATCATACCATATGGTATTATTTCACACCTATGGTAACAGATACCAAGCACCTTTCAACTGTAAAGTTCTAGCTGATACCAAAATCACATACCAGAGACCCTACTCTTGTACTGCCCTTGATCATATACTGTAGTTCTAGAAATTTCTAAGCTCGATTTAATTTCACACTAACACTCAAAGCGCAAAATTAAGATGTGTGAAAATACGTTGCATTGCATTTCACTACATTGTATGGCATTGGATTGGGCCAAATTAAAACGCGCAAAAATTCTGTAATTTGAGAAAAATTGAGTTTGCGCAAAATTAAACATGCGTGAAAATTTCTAGAACTACCGTATATGATCCAGTTTTATAAAGATTTATCACATGTACGTTACACACTTTATAAAGCCCTAGGTATGTAGTGGTACTTGATGCATGTGGTCATCCTTTCTGTCACACACAAAAAAGGTGGTTACATACAGTGATGGACCTGTCATTGCAGGCAAATTAACAAAGAAATTGACTCTTGTGGTCAGGAAAATGTGGTCATAAACAGGAGGTCATCTCCCATGAACAGTGGCTGCATCAGGCAGTACCACTGAAGATGACTCTTATTGTAAAGTTTCAACATAAAAGATTCTCTTTCAATGTGACGGCTATCTGTCAAAATTTGTCACTTTTGAGGTTTCTCTAAATATTGGCATGATAAGTGAACAGATATTTTTTTTTATCATGTCAAAAAGTTTGGAAATTCAAGTCCCAATTCAACTGGGAGAAATGAATAGAAAATATCTCCCGTTTATCAATGGACCATGTTGACCTTTTAATCATAATTAAAACATACAATGGTGACTTACAACAAACTCTAACCTTCATATTGATATATCTTTAGTTCTTCTTGGATTAAATGAAGCAAAACCTATTCCAAATCAATTATCTCTTTAAAAGCATTTGTGTTTTTTCCAGAAACATCAAAACTACAGGCCTGTTTACCACTTTATTCTGCTGGTTATAGCATGAAAATTGGCCAACTAAAATTTAATGTGAAACAGGCCACCTGAAATTTATTGTTGACGTATCAGTTAACAAATACAACAGTTTGCAAAATAATTTTCTGGATACACAGAAGATTTGTTGAATGTACCCACTCCCCCTTGTTCTACAATTTTGCTCAAAGCAATTTTTCAACATTAAGTATATTCTCAATACTCTTATCACAATAGGGACATACAAGTTCATCACGTTCATGAAGGATGCCGTGCAGATATTTGACCCCAAGCCAAAGTCACCTTCATAATGTGTACACTAAAGGTTAAAAGACCTTAGAATATTCATAATATTAACTGAAAATTGATGCTCATGCCGCTTGAGCTGCCTTTGTTATAAAAGAGGAATAATAGTTTTACATTTCTTCCCAAAAGAAAACACGAGAAAACCTTTCTATACCTATGCCTGTATTACTACCGGTGACTACAGCGTATTTGCCTGTAAGGTCTCGTCCCTGTAACACTTGCAGGGCAGCCGTTCCTCCATCAAATCTCTGTTTTAACTCAGTAGCTCTCTCTTTGTCCTCCATTGCAAATGCCAACCGAGGATCTGTATATGTTGTCTTCTTGCTGAGGTGGCTTCATAATAAAAACAAAAGGACATCTGGCATACTAAGCAGCTATCACAGTTACAGGTCACAAAAATCAAAATTTACAAGAACAAAACAATATTTCTTTTTGTGCTGAGAGCTTTTGCCCATGCTATAAAAAGATTTGTTTATCTCATGTTTGTTTATTCACGTGAAACCAAATACCTGGCACCAGCTTATATAATTTGCAGTATTTAGTAAAGTGTCTGGCACTCAAAGGGTTAATACATTTTCTTAAGATCATTGTGTGTTTATGTTGTTCATTTTGTTGAGAAAGTACTTTTGGCCTTGCTAAATACATGGATCTGCCCTGATGCAGGTGGCTCCCTCTTTTGCTCAATAGGTGCTAGAGTAGGACCGCATTTAGATATGAATACATCCTATTGACTGGCCTCGCTGTCATAAACAGGTTACACAATATCACGCGGCCACTTACTCTGGATAACAGTCGTTTCTTGAAACTTACTGTACATACCATATTAGCTCTTTTAAGTGACCCGGGATACTTGGGACCTTAAGTGGGAATAAGCTCCAATTGTACAGCTAAATTTAGAACATTTCAATTGTATCAATTGATCAATCATCATAAAATATTTTGAATTTTCCAATATCTAAGAACTTAATGCAAGTGCCACATATATGGGGTGAGGGTGCTTAAAAGGGACACTGTAAATTCTCTAACTGAAGCCTAGCTTGTATTAGAATACACTTTTTTCTATTTTCCAAATTTTATTGAAGATGATGAAGTTAGGGTGCGACTTCTAACAGAGAGTTTTCAATGCACCACAACCTGAGCTATTATGGCAGCTTCAGGAGTAAACATACCGAGAACATATAACATCATAAGGTCAAGTAATAATAGAAGGGTTGCATTTTTAACACACATACATTTTATTGATAAAAATACCACCAACAGAAAAAAGGTAATAACATGTTTCTGTATACTGATAACATGACGTAAAAAGCATGTGACAATGAGGGAAAAGAAAAATGCAGAACCGTCTTACAGAGCAACATTTGCACGAGTTACCCGCATGAAACTGTGGTGGGAACATTTCATTTTTATTACTTTATCTTAGCAGCCTAAAGTCAGTATGAGTCTTCTATTAGGGTTTTTATGCTAAACAAAATGACAGAGATTACAACCTTATGGATGTCCCAAAGTCGGGATGCTTCTTCTAATGGCGACATGTCTTCTAATAGAGAATTTACGGTAATAACTATTTCAGGAAACTTACTCAACATAATAGACATTTCCTTCTTCATTTACTTTTCTTTCCCAGCCATAAGGAAGTTCTGGAAAAAAAAATATACAGATATACAGTACAACCTCATTAATCCGGACCTCATTAATCCTTATATCTCGTCAATCTGAACACTTCTCCTGGAACAGAATTGTTCATTTCAAGTAATAGCGATTCAGTAATCCAGATGCTTCATTAATCTGATCAGTTCACTGGGGTTCAAAATTAAGGTGTTTGGAATAACGAGGTTCCACTGTATATCTCACAGGATGCAGTTGTGCCTATTTGACAATTGTGTTGCAGACTACAAAGTAACATTTCATTACAGCCATCATGTTCCCCACAGAATTGTGGTCATCCAGTCAGAAGAGCAGATCATTAAGAAAATCTGAAGGTACAAAATCTGGACTCTCAAAAATACTATGCCACATTTATCAGATTGGAAGATAAAAGCTAAATTATTGAAAAAATTTAGAAATAGATCAATCTTTGTACAAAGCTGAATAAGACATCCACATTTTTCATAGTGGCATATGGGAAGCAGTCCAAATAATATACATATTACCAACTTTTGTTTCATGATGTATATTAGTGTATCAACATCCATTTATTTATTTTTATCATTAATCAGCACAGTCTTCAAACATTTCAGCAAACTATACACTTTTGAAATTGTGAGAAGCTGGATATTCACATTATCTATGCAAAAATACTGAAAATGCAACATTTTCTTGTCAGTGTGTGGACAGGACTCGTCATGGACATTTATCATGGATAAATTTTTTACAATAGCACTACATAATGTTAACAAAAGGCCCATGGGCCTAATGGTGGGCTGACTACCATCACCAAAATATCATCAAATCATCTTCTGAGATATATCCAATCCAGACCTTGAAAACTTAATCAAGCTTACCCATATTGTGCTATCATGCAATGCCACACTTCCACATCATACACTTTTGTGACACATTTGGCATCACTCTCATTATTTTTTTTATTAAGATATTGAATTAAGTGTCCCTTTCTTAAGTGCTTAATGACACTGAAAAATAGGTCAAGGTCATCCAACTATTGGTTCATGGTGACCAAAAAAGTAGGTCACCAAGTACAGTTTTATATACAATGTACTCAAGTGCAAGTTTGATCTGGAGGCTAAATTCTCTTTCCAATTGATGTCCAAACTACAACATGCCATTACAAAATCATTATTTACAACTTAGCAGGTCTGGTAACCTTACAGAAATTAGTCAATGTCACTGTTCTTACATAACACATTGGCACTAGACATGATCTATACACCCTATACATTTGGCATGTCTGATTCAGCTAGTTTTTCGAGATATGGAATTATATATTTTAAAACACATATTGACTCATAATTTCTGTCAAATTATTGGTGACATCACTAGTATCATAAGCAACTTTGACTTTGACCTCCGCCACAATCCCACTAAATTTCATAAAGATCCATCCAACATCAAGGGCACTACAGTAGTCACAAGATTTTCACATTTAAATTTACTCGTATACTACATAACACTGCAGGTACCATCAATATCAAACTTGAAATACATGTTGATTTGTTTTTTTGTTTTGTTTTTTGCTTGATGTTTTTTCTTGTTTTTTTTTTTTTTTTTAATTTTTTGGCGGAAGGGTTGGTTATGAGACACTAAAGTCATGAAATTTACATACACGTTGCCAAGGACCATTGAGCAAAAATCTATACAAAAAAAAAATCAAAAACACTTCACGCAACAGTCTCTTTGAGGAAGTCAAAAATGTAAGAATTATTGTAATGGACAGATGACAGAATGATGAAGCACCCAAATGGATTTCATAAGCTCTGCTCACTGACAAGTCCACAGAGCTGAAAATTATCTCTGGCATTGATAGAAAAGGTATGTTATGAAAGACTTGTATTTAGATACAGCAGGTACAACTGAACTGTGCATCATTTACAGTTTACAACAATAAAGGAGTTTAGAGCCCCACGTTGCAGCATTCGACGGTGTTCATTTACACAAGTTTGTTTGATTGCCAATCCAAAACTTCATATAGTTATCAGGTTGGGTTTTTTTTGTTTTTTTTTTTTGCCATATCATGAGGCTACAGTTGCATTCTTGCTGTTATGTAAATGATCACCCTCAAGTGCTGCCCTCTGGGATCCTAAAGGGGTCTACTGTGCTGTGCTGTCCAAGATACAAGAAGTAAATCAGTAAACTAGGAAAGATGATTTGCTGCATAGCAAATCAGTGTGTGTGTCTTCAAAGCATATTGGTGTGGCAATGTACAACTTTTCCATAACACAGGAGTAGAAGTTGGAATGGCATCTCTGTCTACTATAGCTTTGAAGTTATTCAAGATTTAAAATTTCTAATGGTGCTATTTAGCATAATTTAAATTGCTACAACTTTAATTTTTAATTCATTAGGTGAGCAATGGTCAACAACCCCCTAGTAGAAGTTGTAATGACATCTCTATCTATTATAGTGTTGAAGATATTCAAGATTGAAAAATTTCAAACTGACCAAGCTATGAAAAGATGAAACTTTCTAAGGGCCAAATGACCTTGACCTTTGCCTTTTTGAGGTTACATGTTCTTATAAAAATGTCCAGTGTAGCAATACCTACAATTTGAGTCCAACATGATTAGAATTGGATGGAAATTGGCAAGTTATGACTGGATGAAACTTTCAAAGGTCCACGTGACCTTGACCTTTGAACTTTAGAGGTCACATGTAAATTTTGAAAATATGCAGGGTTACAATAGCTACAATTTGAGCCCAACATGATCAAAATTGAATAAAAATTGACCAAGTTATAGCTAGAAAAAGCCACCATCGAAAGTGACCTTTGACCTTGAGATGACCTCTACCTGAAGTGAACCTTAACCTCAAATATGACATTTTGGCTTAAGATTGACCTTTGACCTTGACATTTGAAATGACCTTGACCTTTCTATGATCGAACTCCTATACACTCAGAACCACATCTACTACAGTTTATGAGATATTGAAGATTTAAAACTTTAATTAGCCCTCATTTGCATAATTTTCAAAAGCATGACCTCTCATTATAAAAATGCCAGACTTTATCCATAGAAGTATAATTGTGCCAAGTTTGGAGTTTCTACATATAATACTTTTCAAATGAAATGTCGGACAAATTTGCCTGTAAAGAAAGAAAGAAAGAAGAAAGAAAGAAAGAAACAAACTAGCAAAGATGATTTGCTGCATAGCAAATCAGTGTGTGTGTCTTCAAAGCATATTGGTGTGGCAATGTACAACTATTCCATAACACAGGAGCAGAGGTTGGAATGGTATCTCTATCTATTATAGCTTTGAAGTTATTCTAGATTTAAAATTTCTAATAGTGGTATTTAGCAATTTAAATTGCTACAACTTTTATCTTTTGGTACTTCACATTCCATTAAGCTAAATTGCACAGTGTTACAATACCCACGATTTAAGCCAAACAAGAACCAAATCGGATGAAAATTGACCAAGTTATGGCAAGATGAAACTTTCTAAGGGCCAAATGACCTTGACCTTTGCCTTTTTGAGGTTACATGTTCTTATAAAAATGTCCAGTGTAGCAATAGCTACAATTTGAGTCCAACATGATTAGAATTGGATGGAAAATGGCCAAGTTATGACTGGATGAAACTTTCAAAGGTCCAAATGACCTTGACCTTTGACCTTTAGAGGTCACATATAAATTTCAAAATATGCAGGGTTACAATAGCTACAATTTGAGCCCAACATGATCAAAATTGGATAAAAATTGACAAAGTTATGGCTAGAAGAAAGCCACCATCGAAAGTAGCCTTTGACCTTGAAATGACCTTTGACCTTGAGGTGACCTCCACCTGAAGTGAACCTTGACCTCAATAATGACATTTTGGCTTAAAATTGACCTTTGACCTTGAGATGAGCTTTGACCTTGACATGACCTTGACATTTCAGATGAACTTTACCTTGCTATGATCAAACCCCTATACACTCGGAACCACATCTAGTACAGTATATAAGATATTGAAGATTTAAAACTTTAATTAGCCCTCATTTGCATAATTTTGAAAAGCATGACCTCTCATTATAAAAAGGCCAGACTTTATCCATAGAAGTATAATTGTGCCAAGTTTGGAGTTTCTACATATAATACTTTTCAAATGAAATGTCGGACAAATTTGCCTGTAAAGAAAGAAAGAAAGAAAGAAGAAAGAAAGAAAGAAATCCTAGAAAAACAGAAAAGTGTGTGCTGACACACACACTTTAATAAAGAATTCCTAGAAAAACAGAAAAGTGTGTGCTGACACACACACTTTAACTATACTCACCTCCAGCAACTCGTTTCTTTTTTCCAGTTGTTGGGTGTTCCCACTGTGTAGTTTTGGTGCCATGGCTGTGACAGAAATGCACAACAATGTTGAAGATACTTTTCAGGGAACATGATAAAAGTGAATGAAAAAAAGTTTGAGATATAAGTGTAGGTGGCATGCTTTGTCTCACAACAGAAGAGGCTATACCTAAAACTAAAGTAAAGCCAGGAGTCGTTTTGACAGTCTGTTGAATTCTGCTCTCTTTATTACACATTTATTTATTATTAATGCTATCATTTTTATTCTATGATGTCAAATGAAACACGTATTAATAGAATTTTGTGCACCAAAGCATTCTGGATCACTTTGGTGACCCAATTGGCCTCCATCCATATATTCAAATCGAAAGTAGCCAAACAAATAATAAGACCTATTAAATTTTGAGAATTATACAACCTGGGGAATAGATTTCTAGCTGTTCAACACACTCGCTTCAGTTTAGACGCTAGCCCTTTAAATTTTCATCCTTTTTAAAATTGGTGTAAAGGATTCACCCAAATGTTCATGTGGTGTACCACATGAGGATGCATGGCACTTTTTCTTCTCATGTCAAAAATACACTGTACCACGATCTCACCTTCATGCCAAAATTATATGCCTTGCTCCATTTACTATGCAAACAGTGTCATACGGCTCGCCTGACTGCTCGCTCTCTCAAAATACTGAAATCTTCTTGGCTGTTCATGATTTCATCTCAGCGACTGGCCGCTTCACTCCAGTGGGTATTGGCCAATTTATTTATAGAACATTTTATCTTTCCTTTGTGGCTGGCCGTAGTGCCGGGCCTCCCCTCGCTTTGGCAAGGATTCTCTCCGGCCACCTTCCGGTACAACAGTGGGAGCGGTGCTGGTGTCTTTGCATGTGGACAAATATCTACTTTGTCAATTCCTCTTACCCACATCTTAAATTAACTTAACTACTCAGCTGCAATTTACTTCTCAACACATTCCGACATTCAGGTATGCCTGTCGTCTACTTCTTATTATTTATTTAGTTATGAGTACCCTTTTCACCATATGGCCCCTCTGTCTGTCTTGTCCATGTCTCGTTCCTCTCTTTTGTGTTCTGTCCATGTCAAGTATCGTCTTGTGTACTCGTCTCGTCCAGCGAGAGCAATTAAAATAGGGTACCGCCCTCTTCCCAATCCTAACCAACTATATTATATTTACCTAAAAAAATCTGTAATTTTGAGAATAAAATACGTTTAAACCAAATTGGGATATTTTTCATTTTCTGCAAGGTTAGATTCAGCAAAAACTGAAAAATGTTCTAACCCTTAAAGTGCTGATTTAAGATTTAGTCAACAGCTTTCCTTGGGACACTTTGTGCGCATTGCACACAAAGTGTCCCTCGGAAAGCTGTCGACTAAGGCTACTTTTTGCTTTAGACTAGGCTTGCTGACTATTTGAATGAAAGGTATCTCCATGAGGAATTTGAATCTTTAAACCATAACATGTTTAAGGGCAATGAGAAAACGACTATGGCCGTGATTAGCACTTTATGGGTTAACTGTCACCGACACAATCCAGTATAATTTTCTTTTCTCCACATACCTTAACACTTTCAAAGGACTCAATTCAAAAGAAACTCTGAAGCAATGTTTCACAAACTGTTATCAGTATTTTGAGCAAATTTCTTGAAACATCAAACATATATGTACACACTGTTCCTATTGGCAAACTGGTCAGAGCCACTGTGTTTCATCAATAAATTTACTCCAGAACACCAATCAAGACCACTCATATATCACCAAAACCATGTGCAAAATTAAAAATGTAATGTAATTTTATTTTTCTTTAAAATTTAATATAACACTGCTTCCTTCACGGCCAAGGCCTCCCAATATTGGTACTATGACCAGAAGTCTGTTAGCTTTCACAGATTGATCTCCTCTGGCAGCCACAAAAAAAGAGGGTTGCTTAGTTTATTTGACCTTTAAATGTTTTTCAGAAATTTTTACACATATTGATATATGTGTGTGTGTGCGTGTGTGTCATTAAATAAACTTTCCATTCACCAGAACACCTGCCGGGGGGTATGTTTCATATTCAATGAAAATTTATGCATTGGTGTAAAACGACTGACTTTTCAGTCATTCAGTCAACTGTCACAGATCCTGCTGAACTTGTAACACAAATGGAGTTGAAAGGTTTTAACTTTATCCTGCACCTTATTGTCTCTCACAATTATATTTAGAATTTTGTTCATGTTCAAAATGTTTTCATCAAAATACATGCTGTGTTATAGTCATTATTCACTAACATTATATGTTTCAGGTGCCTGTTATACAAGTTATGTCACAAATTAGATCCAATCCAGGTAACCATGGTCACAGAAAAAAAGAAAGAGTCTTTCCTCCCTCCATGAGGCAACTAACCCAGGCCTAGGATAAACACCAAGGTGGCGTAACAGAAGAAACTGGTCTTGTGGCAAGACCAGCTTCTTGCCAAGTTTTATGGGCAGTCCATGTTTGATACAAATCTGTTTAAAAATGGAGGCCCTAAACATGTACATCTCCATTGGATTCAATGTAATAATAATAATAATAATAATAATTATAATAATAATAACATAATGTGATATATGGCATTATCATAGACATGGGCGAAAGAATAATTTTGTCAAAATTTGAAAACATCACCTGAACTTCAGGAAAAAAGTTTCATTTTTTTATCTAAAACATCCATCCGTAAAAACAGAAGCTGAGAGTTTTCACCCATGTAGCATATAAAATTGATGTAACAATGATAGGTGTGGTGACATCATGACCATGTGGTGAAGCATGGAGCTACTATAGTAGCTCCATGGATGAAGATAGAATTTCATTACTGTAAAAGTATCTGGTATCAAGTTCTTCTTGAAGCTAAAAGGGAATGCACATCATGGATATGCTGGTGGATTTTGTTCCCAGAATTTGGATCCTACAGCCAAGAGAGTTTTAGGATCTAAAGAGTGATTTTGATCAAGTTAAAGTTGTACTGTGCCAGAAATATGCCTGTGTAAAACTGCAAGGTACCAAGATGTAGCGCAGATATGCGCCAATTGTCAAATCTTGACAAATATCCATGGATGTGTGGGGTTAAGGGATTAATACCACCAACAAGGGGTTTGTGCCTGTACCCTGACCTGGCCACCAGCACAACACCCTTGCCTTCGGCTCAGGTGTTGTGCTGGCGGCCGGATCGGGGTACAGGAACCCCCCCCCCCCCCCCGAGTTAAAGGTTTTAATCACTCTTGTATCATGATGAACCGCCTAAAAGACTGTAAAAAATCACACCACACTCGCACAACAAAGATCAATATCAGGTACAGGCCCATCAGTCTGTAGATGAAGATTACTGCCATCTAGCGGTTATTTTCGAAAGAACTGCCTCGGATAACAAGGACACAGTGCATGGCAACGTTACTTTTCATAGCTCCAAGTTTGTATCGATTTCACATGGGACATTTAACTTTAAGGATGTACTTCGCCACTACAGCACTTTATTATGAGCAGAGAATAAATGGATGTCTACAAGGAGCCCTGGAACATTTTATTGGGAACGAAATTGAAAGGAGAACATCACCATAATGTGACTTTTGTACACGATTTACAAGGTCAAGGCTATGGAATTATTGACATTTTCACACAGATGGCACAGCAAGCATGTAAACATGGAAGTGGACTGCTTTACTCCCAAAGCAGTGTGCCTGTCAGTGGACTTTGCTGTACATTGTCCAGCAATATTGTTCAATTCTTCATCACTTGGACAAGTAAATCGTTCCGCCTGTATGGATGGAGGGGCAGATGGATTGGTAGGAGCAGTGTGACTTGCCATGTCGGCCATAGAATCACCATCTAGTAGGCCTAGTAAAAGTAAGATCATGGACTGTCCTGTTATCAAGTTCGTGTACATGCCCCCTAGTACTGTTAACGTTACCAGTGTCGAGATTCATTGATTGGTAGGTGTCTAATTCCAATTCATTGATTATGGAGATAATGTAATCACTCCCCATAAAATGTACAATTTGGCCAACTTCATAGCAGAGAGGACCCAGGGCCAAGAGAAACCTCTCAGTAGCCATGTTGACAGAAACTGCCATAAACCCCCATATTTGCAAAACACTTTGCAAAGATTATAGATTTATGCCCATTTTATATAATTTTTATATGAATAAAGCCCAATTTAAAAAATAAAAGCGGTCATTACTCTCTATTTGAACAAATAGTCTGCGAGGTCGTTGTACTGGAATTACGACCTGGCAATACTGTGTTCCTATGGGATGGTTCTTGGTTACCAGGGAACATCATGATAGAATTATGTTCCAGAGTTTCCCCTACAAGAAGAAACGTTAAAGACGCAAAGAATGGGTGAACATGGTGCGCCGGCCAGCAGATTGGGAGCCCTCTAAACATGACCGCATCTGTTTGAGGTATTTTGTAGTTGGATAAGGGCCTATCAGTTGGAGACCTTGCATGGCATGCTGTTCCAAGTTCCAACCCTCTTCCCGTACAACTTGAAGTTACCAGAAGTTGTTGGTACACTGTACTACGTACGTGTCCCACTTGGTAACAGCAGACCACCGTAACTATGAATTCAGTAATGCGCGCGATCGTCACGATAAGGTGACAAAAGGGAGGACTAAGATTTCGTTAGGCTCCTACTCCTAGGCTATGAGTTCCGTATTTTGGTGCCAGCAGTTGAACTTGAATGAGATTTGTTGTCCAAGTCCTAAATTTACCACAATCACACAAAACCATGGTTCGACAGCGTATTTTTTCTAACTGCAGTGTATCAACTGGCAAAAGCTCACTTTGCATAATAGACTTTTCCGTCGATTGTAACCCGCTCCTCCCATCCTGCGGGGATTTCATCTTCGCTGTCTGTGTCCAATCCTCCCGCCGACGCCATAATGGATAACCCAAAATGACGTCATAAGACAGCTGCAGTAACGAGGCTAGGGAATATCCGACCTCTTGAGTGTGAGGGTTCCCGCTCGGTGATTGACCGGAAAGATCACAGGACATGGATACATGTCATGATTTAAGGACAAGAAACTTTTAGACATGTTCATTATTTTGGTGAACACTACAGATAATCTTGATGTTCACAAAAGTAATAACTGAGTGTTGTTTTCTCCTTTGTTGAAATATAAAATCCCCTAAACATTGCAGTTTTTATGTGAATGGTGAGAAATAATTTTTCAACATAATTTTAGCCTTTGATTTTCCCAAATTGGACTGTTCACTAGATTTTTCATTTATTTCATGTGTTTAGCCTTTAAAATAAATCAAAATCGTCTGTTCACTGAAAATGTGAATTATGGATTGGGGAAAAAATTCAAAGACAAAACAAACTGTAGTCGTGGAGAAATAAACTATAGATTATTCCTCCATGGTGCAATGAACACGGGATTTTACACGCTTTTAAAGGCAAACATAATGGAGGGAATGGAATACAGAAATGTAGTGAATAAGTGGTTTGGGGGGAAATTCCAGAGACAAAATGGAAAACGTGGTGCACAGAGGATTTTGCAAGTTTTTAAAGACAAATATAATAAAGAAGGGAGACAAATGCAGTAAATGTAGTGAATAAGTCGCCTGATAAAATATAAACATGAAGCTGTAGCAGGCTAAGAACCAAGTAAAAAAAAATGACATATGTTTAAGAACAGAAAAGCTTGTTTGTACACGATTATGCTGAATTGCCAAGGACAGCCCAATAAAGTCTGAATGACCGAGTCCATTGAGGTCCTGTGGGTGAGATGAAGGAGTGATCATGAAGTTGGATGAAGCATAAAGAAAATAGAAATAAAATTGGGAATATTATATTGAAAGAAAGGAGAAAACCGCACTCAGTTTTTACTTTTGTGAACACAAAAATTGACTGTAGTGTTTACTATAATGTACATGTCTAAGAATTTCTTGTCCTTAAATCATGACTAATGTCTTGTTTCTGAAAATATCCCTCAAAAAGGCTGGTGCAACACACACACACACACACACACACACACACACACACACACACATATATATACATATATATGTATATATATATATATATAAGTATATATACATATATATATATATATATATATATATATATATATATATATATATATATATATATATATATATATATATATTACAAGCAGCAAGTGAAGACAGGTGATGCAGGAAAGTTTACAATGAGGTAGTCAAAGAAAAAACAAGATGGGTCAAAGAAAGAGTACTTAGCAGAGAGATATGAATTGAAAGAATATGATAAGGCTGAGGATTGGAAAGTGTATATACAGAATAACACTCTTTTGCGGCATATGGTACTTTTCTGTGGCAAAGTGAGGCAGCACTGGAACTTGCCGCGGGGGTTTGCGGCGAACTGCGGCATTGCTGTAGTTCGCCGCAAGCTGCCAGTCATCATTTCAGCCTGCTACCCAGCCTGACACGGAAGTGTGGCGATGTGCAGCAGTCTGCGGCAAACTGCGGCCAGACCGCGCATCGCCGCAAAATCACGCTTTGCCGCAAATATAAGCAAGAGCCACCTCGTGGGTCTGGCAAGCATTTTTGTTGTAAACATCCATGAGAGGGTTAGTATTTGAAGCTATGGGGGGGTGGGGGGGTGGAGTGGGTGGAGTGGGTGGAGGGGATGAATGTCATAAGAATATCACTTTATTTACAGCTGTTGCTAGATTTTATTTCTTATCGGTGTACAAGCTTATATTTAGACTTTAATTTAATTTTTCATTAAAGTAGCATCAGTTGTACTTCATCATCAATTACTATATAAAGTGAATACGAAACAGTAAATTACATGTTTTGCCCCCCCCCCCACCAAAAAACACCTCCATTTATTACAATATGCTAATAACAAATCAAAGGGGAGCAGCAATTTTTTGTTAAGTCCTTTATTCTGATGTCGATAACAAAGTCATGTGCAGATTATACATTCAGCAGAATACTGTACACAAACAGCAGGTCTGCATGTATTTCCTTTACCATGTATATGAAATAACCAATGTAAAATATAATCATGATCGAAGAATAAACTGAAATAGCTTCCTTTTTTAATATGATCTTGGTAAAATGAGTGTATTTGGGGGGACTAAAATCTGGGGGTTTTGACATTCAAATTTCATTACTTTATATAGTGGTTAGCATCGTTAATAAGAAACAATAAAGACTTGTACACAGATGTTTAGTAAAATCCACAAATAAGTGTACATATTATGATATTCTCATGAGATCCGTTCCCCAATAGCTCCAAACCCCTGTCATGGATATTAACAACAACAGATGCTCCCCCCCCCCCTCCACCTACAAGGTAGTTCTGGTCTATATTTGCGGCAATGTGCGTGATTTGTACGGCAATGCGCGGTCCGGCCGCAATTTGCCGCAGACTACCGCATATCGCCGCACTTTCCTGTCAGGCTGGGCAGCAGGTTGAAATGATGTGCAGCAGCTTACGCCAATCTGCGGCGAACCGCGGCAGTGCTGCACTGCGCCGCAGACCTCCGCGGCAAGTTGTGGGGCTGCCCCAGTTTGCCAAATTTCGCCGCATAAAAGTACCATTTGCCGGAGATGAGTGTCACTAGTGATAAATAAGACGGTTACAGAGGGCTGTAAGGAGGACTGGAAAAGATGAGTCAGGGAAAAGAGGACATTAAAAGCATACACAATGCATTAGAAAAGCCCCCAAAAAGTGTGAATTGGGATAGTGGGAAGGAATCCAGGTTCCCTTTTCAAAGTAGAGAGTAACCAATCTAGAAAAGGGGAAACAGAAGTGGACAACAGGTAGAAATGGAAAATGTAAGGTGTGTAGACAAGAGGCAGATGAGATGGTGGATCATTGGCTGTTGTGGTGTGATGCATACAGAGAGATAAGGGCAGATCTTTTTTTCAAAAAGTGGCACAGGCAAGATTATAATTGCAAGGGTTTAGAAAAGGTTCAGTGTCTAGAGGAAGGGAAACGTGTAGCATAGGATTTAGGTTTGAAGGATGGCTTCCTGGGAGACAGAAAAGGTATTAAAAGTGTACAATACTACCTGGTAGGATGCTGGGAGAAAAGAAATGAAATGACAGAGTTAGACAGCAACAGAGTAACCTAGAATTCCAGAGGACAGGGAGGAAAGGAAATGGTGGTAGCCCCCAATATATGGGCTTCCATGGGAAATGCTGGAGCCTTGGAGGCAGAGACAAGGTGTGTGAGGGAAAGACTTTTTTTCTCCCAGGGGGAAGAAAGTACAAGTGATGAGTGTTGGGGGAGGGGTATAACGGAGACGAGGGGTCCACACAGCTGTGAGAGAATGTATGATGGACCCTATGCCTCAGCTCTGGTCCCAGAAAAGATGGCAGCACAAGCTGATGAGAATTAGCGTGGTTTCCTCTGCCTCATCTCCTTTTTTCCTCTTTCTCCTAGGACACCTGTCTCACACAGGACCACAGCAGATAAGCGGGAAGAAAAATAATTATTATCATTATTAATATCATCCTTATCATCTTTATAAAGGTTGTGCCATTCTTGATTTTGCAGGTCCTTTAAATACTTTCAAACTTTAATTATTGCTCCTTAGTGTGGCACTTCTGTGGATGTGTCCTCGCTACAAAAATGGAAACAATTCAGGAGCATGGACTTCATTTTGTTTTTTTATGATTATAAGAGTGCTTATTGTTCACTACTCAAAAAAGCAGATCTGCCTGCATTATTAATTGGTAGATTGAAAGCCTTATCTCTTGAAGTCTACAAAGCCCTAGGAGGCCTTTTGTCCACCATATGTGCAGGATATTTTTAACCAGTATTTATCTACCAAGAGCTCTCATTCATCAAGATATTTAGCCCTTCCAATTTTCAACAAAGTTACTTTTGAAAAAAAAAAAAACTCTTTAATATTTTGGCATCAAAATTTGGAAAATAATACCTGATAAGACCAACAACGCAATTTTACTCCCTGAATTTAAAAGATTAATTCTGGTTTGGAATTTTGAAGAGTCTTGTAATTGCCATATTTGTCTGTAAGGTACCTAGTCTTACATGCCTACCTGAATAGGAGTGCATCGAGGACAGGGAGCCCAACAGGGCTTGCCATTGTTGACTCAAGAGAACCATGTGAGTCTGGAAGGCTCTGACAAAGGACTGAAGTCTCTCCCACCTGTCCTCAGAGAGGCGACAGATGTAGGCAACCAGGTCAAACTGGATACCAAGAAAGACGAAAGTCTCCTCTGACCTGTGACTGGACTTGCATTGATTCACAATCAGGCCCAAGTATTCGCAAAGTTCCAGAACTGATTGTGTATGACACTGCCAATCCAGGCGCCAAAGCACCTGGATAAGTCAATTCTAGGTACCCATGAGTGTGAATGGTGATTTGGCAGAGGTAAGGAGCAACTGTCTGTGTGAACTGGATGAACACAAGCGGTGCCATGGCAAGGTGAAAAGGGAGCACCTTAAACTGGTAAACTTGGTCTGAGTATGCAAACTGAAGATACTTTTGTGAAGTCCCTGCACTAGGCACGTGGAAGAAAGCATCCTTGAGATCCAGGGATGCCATCCACTCCATGGGCCCCAGGGCCACTGCCATCAACTGGGGGGTCTCCATCTGGAATGACAGGACTACCAGAAAGGTGTTCAGCTTGGACAGGTCTATCAATGGGCACCACCCTACATCCTGCTTAGGGAGAAGGAAGAGTAGGTTGAAGAAGCTGGCATTATCATGACTCTCCACCAGCTCTATGGTACACTTGCTCCAAAGCTTCTGGACCATGTATAGGAATGCTGATCCTTTGGGTGCTGCTGCATGCGGCACGGACCACTTTCATTCGCAGCTTAATGGAGGCTTGTCTTTGCCAAGGGTGGCAAGTAGCTTTGTCTCAGGATGTTTAGGACGAACAAATCATCCATAATGGACTCCCATTGTGCATGAAAGACAGAGAGGCAGCCACTGACCAGGCACTGTGCAGAGTTTGAAGGTGTGGTGGAGGGAATCCTAAGACAAACTATTTGGCATGCCAGAGTAAGGAGCCCTGAGGATTGCCCAACTTCTTGGCTTTGCTGAAGTGCTTCCCTTTCTCAGATCACTGCTGGCTCTTCCCAGGGCATCTTGTCTCCCAAGGTGCATGAGCCAAAGGATGAGTAGGCACGGTTTGAGAACCAAACTTCAGGGCTGGGGCAACCAAGATAGAAGGGACTGAAGAGTCAGTCAATGCCTTGGTGCAAGTCTGAGAGGCAGAGCAGGGCCAAAGGTCCTGCGCTCAGCTAATGACTTTTACCATCTCTCCTCCAAAAACAATTTGTTCCCCCAGCAAGTAGCCCTGTTCAGACTCTGTGCTATATTAGGTCAGGCATCCTCTAACCCTGGAGATAGGCACACCTCAACAAACAAAGGTTACCCTCCAAATTGCAGGCAGTTGGCACCTGGTGATCAACTGCTCATGACAATGAAGTCGCAAGAAGTGACACCTGGTCTAGCCAATCCCACACAGCCTTCATGATATGCACAGAAGCCTTGAGATCATCCAGGAGAGACTTCAAAGTGGCCAATGAGACATTAAAATACAATACCATAAGGACGGATACCTTTTCATCCTGTTCCACTCACCTGAAGGCCTCAGCAGATGTAGTGATGGTCTTCGCCTGCCGAGCATCAAACTTTTGTCAACCCAAATCCACTGGCAGTGGAGAAGAAGAAAAGGTCTCCTCCAGCGCAGAATACCATCACCCCTGTACTGGCTTTGGGAGGAGTTGCCTCAGGTAGCTAGACAGCCACAGCTCCACGGGAACCCATGTGCCGTGATTCTTGGCTGTGAGCTGGTTGTAAAATTCAGCTACAAATGGCGAAAAAGAGATAGGGCTAATATGATGGGTGTGTTCCAGAGACAAGCCCCAGCAAGACAAAGGGACAGACCCATAGCCTCTCCTCTTCCAAGGGAACCACAGCTTGGTTGCCCACCAGGCTCCAAATGAGGGTTTTGAGGTGTTCAAACCCTGTGGTGGAGCAGTAGTGATATTTATGGGTGCAGAAGACTGTTCTGCAGGCCCCACTGTCCTCATCAAGCTCTGCTGCTTGGTGTGACTGCAGCGTGAGGGTTGATGCATGGACCTCCTCCATGATCTGCTGACAGACACATCTGAAAACAAAAGCTCATTCCTCTCCTCAGTGTCGAGGTCCAAAGACCAAGGACTCACAAGTTGAGTGGTGAGGGCCAAAGCCTTGTTGAGCAATGCATCGTTCTATGGCAATGAGGCAGCTGATTGTGACAGCAGGGGGTCTGTCACCACAGCAGGCATGGGGGGGGGGGCAACAAGTTCCAGGGAAGTCATCGCAGCCTCAAAGAATGCCTTCCTCTGCTCAGCCTATGTGGGGCAGGAGAGGGAGGCTACAAGTATATGTGTAGTGGAGGACACAGCAGCCACTGACTGAGAAGTCTGCTGGCTTGAGGGTGCCTGCTAGGTTTCAGGGAGGCTCGGCTCAGGGGTCATAGCTGCCACCAGTTGAGAAATCTGCTGGCAGGAGGGGTCCAGAAGGAGTTAAGGGAACTCTCGAGCCTTTGGGCCAAGAGAGAGAGCTGACTCAAAGCAGAAGCAGCAAGCAGCTCTGCCATCAGAATCTACTCCCACTAAGCAGCAGTGGTGGCAAAGGCAGAAGAAGATGAAGTCTCCGACCACAAGTGCTGTTCCTCGCTGAGCTCGAGTTCTGCTTGCCTCTCAAGAAAGGGAGGCAGGGCACCGGGCTCAAAGACAGGAATCAGTTGACTCACCAGCTGCTCACTCTAGGGTGAAGCCACTGTAGGTGCAGGAGACAAAGCTGGCAGTGCTGCTGGAGCCAATAAAGGTGGCTCTTGGGTCACCCAAGGGGCCTCTATCTCAGGAGCTGAATGTCGGCAAATGGCAGAAAGCATCACCACAGACTTGGGTGCCTTCCTTCTTGCTACAGCTTACCTGGACTTGATTTAAACGTATTTTATTTTGACAAAGTACACAATATAATACATATGAAAATTATATGCAATTGGGAAAGAGGGCGTGGCCCTATATAAATCCCTCTCGCAGAAGACGACGATCACAGGACACTACAGGACGTACAAGACGCACGGGAACAGAGAGAAGAGGACAAGCACGGACGAGACATACAGTGGGGCATAAGGTTGTATTGTACTGGTAGTATTAGGATGTCATTTTATCTGCAATTTGGACCGGGGATAAATTGATTGTACCGTATAGCAAAAACAAAACGAAAATAGAAAAATGTATTAGCCAACATCAGAGGGGTTGAAACGTTGAGTGGCGGAGATGAAGTCATGAACGGATGAAAATATTTCAATATTTTCAATAAAAGAACAGTTAGGGGACCCATAAAGAGCTGTTTGTAATGTAAAGGGAGCATACTGTGATATAGCAGTATGTAGGTTAGACCGAGGAATTGTGTATTTAGAACAATGAAAAAAATAATGCCACGTATCTTCGTTAGGTGAGCCACATGAACATTTCGCAGTGTTCTTAACACCAATCTTGAAGAGATGTGAATTTAACTGACTGGCATCCAAACGGAGGCGTGTATGCTGAACAGCTAGGAATCTATTACCAAAGTTATACAATTCATCCAACTTTATAGGTCGGATCACCGGTTGAGTTATACTTGATTTAAACTTTTGAATAGAGTCAGAATTCCGTATTTCTAGAGGTAGTTGATTCCATAACCGAACAGTTGAAGGAAAGAAGGATTTGTCAAAAAGGTCGGTCCGAGCTCGGAAATGAGGAAGATCAAATTGCTGGCGTGTGGTATAATTACCTGTATCAGGAGAAGCGGTAGAAAGGATAGAGCATAGTGCGTCCGGTACAAGGTTATGGACCAATTTGTACATAAGAATCAATTTTGAAATTTCCCTGCGTTTGGATAAAGTTAACCATCCAGTTTCTTCATATATTTTAGCGGTGCTGGTCCCATGCATTGCTCCAGTGACAATACGAGCAGCATTTAATTGTATACATTCTAGTTTTTCTTCATCTTGGACCGTACAGCCACTCCATACTTGACTACCATATTCCAGAATAGGCCTTATGAAAGAAGTATAAATGGTTTCCAGTGTTTTCCTATCTAGAGTGAATTTCAAACTCTTCATGATATTGATTAATTTGGAGGATTTGTTTGATATATCAGTAATATGGTCAGACCATCTTAAATCAGAACGTATTGTCACTCCAAGATGTTTATGATGAGCCACATCTTGCAAAATATGACCCTGGAAAAGAATTGGGGGTGAGAAGGTGGATTACTTTTTCTGGAAATAAGCATAGAATCAGTTTTCAAGGCATTGAATGTGACTAGCCAATATTTGGACCACTGGTCAATTTTAGATAGGTCCATATTCATAGTTTGAGCCGCAGTGACAGGATTATCAATAGTTAGATAGAGTGAGGTATCATCAGCAAACATTTTAATGTTAGATCGAACAATGTCCACAATGTCATTGATGTAAATAAGAAACATCAAAGGTCCTAAAACTGAGCCTTGCGGAACGCCTGCACAGACTTTACCCCAACTAGACGACTGGCCTTGGATGACTACCCGTTGGTGACGGTTATGCAAATAGTCTGAAAACCATTCAAAAAGAGCTCCCATAATACCAGCTTTCCTTAGCTTATGGAGCAGACCAGCATGCCAAACTTTATCGAATGCCTTACTGATGTCCAGAAAGATAACACGAACCTCTTTTTGCTGATCCACAGCTAGACATAATTCGTGGTACAGTAGTAGTAACTGATTAATGGTGCAATCTCCCGGCATAAAGCCAGATTGATGGGCAGATATAACAATATTGTCTCGAAAGAAATTGAAAACATACTTAAAAACTATTTTCTCAAATACTTTTCCGGTACAACTAAGTAATGACACCGGCCTATAATTGTTGCATAAATTATCAGGGCCTTTTTTATAAAGAGGAGAGACGTTTGCTTGTTTCCAAGCTGTAGGGAATTTCTTTGTCACCAGCGAAAGATTAAACAATTTTGTGAGTGATGGAGAAATAGCAGGTGCCGCTTCCTTAAGAAGTTTTGCACTTATTCCATCGGGACCAGAAGCTTTGCTCGTGTCAAGACTTATGAGTGTTTCAAGAACTTCTGTTTCCGTTATGGTTATGGACTCAAGGGTAGACTCTGGATGATCAGTGATTTCAGGTAAAGATGCAGAGGAGAAATCAACTTTAGATTGTTCAAGAAAGAAAGCATTAAATATTTCGGCTTTTGACAAACTGTCTGGAATATTTTCACTATTGTGAAGAAGAGAAGGTATGGATTGTGACTGGTTTCTATTCATGAATTGTTTCACTGTGCGCCACCAACATTTACTCGATCGACTGGAACTATTTAAATCTGCGCGCAATTTATTATTATAATTTTCCTCAGCAAGTTTCAGTTGGTCTTGATAATGATTACGTAATTGGCAAAAGGCATTCCATAAAGCAGGTTCGAAATTTTGACTCTTTGCCTTGTCATACTGTCTTTTGACACGACGCTTGAGTGCCCGGAGACGGGAATTGTACCATGGTAAGTCGGATGGTCTAACTTCAATATCTTTATTGGGAATACAACGTGTAGCAGCTTCCATGAATAATTTAGACCAGGCATCACAACTTACATCGATATTATTAAACACGAGACAAGAAGTCCAGTCGACCTCTGTAAGATAGGTAATAAAATGATTAAAGTCTGCTATGCTATAGTTCCATATACGACGTTTGAAACATGGATCTTTCTTTTTACGGAATAATAGATTAGCTGCCACAACGCAATGGTCACAATTTGATATCGATGGAAGCACGCGAATTTCACGTAGATAATTAGGAATATTTGAAATTATCTGATCCAAACAGGATGCTGAGCGTTCGGTTATACGGGTAGGTCCATGTACATGCAGAGTCAAGAAATTTGTTCGGGAAAATTGATCAAGTTTTAACCCAGACTGTGTCAGAAAATCAGCGTTTAAATCGCCAGTCAATATAATATTTTTGATACCTGTACTATTCGCTAAATCAAGACTTTCCTGAATTTATTCCAAAAGGAAACCATAGAATTTGGTGGTCTGTAAACTACGCCAAGTAAGAATTTGTTATTATGAAGTCTAATCTAGCTCCACAGGAGTTCTATATCAGGTAGCTCCAGATCATTTCGTCGAGATACATGTAGAGATTTGGAAACATAGAGAGCAACGCCGCCACCAACAGCATTCGGGCGGTCTCGTCGAATAATCTCATGGTAGCCAGGTAAAGTAAGATTGTCAGCAGGAGAATTGGGAGTAAGGAAAGTTTCTGAAAGGGTGATTATGTCAAATTCTGGTGCAAGATCTGTACGAATGCACCTCAACTTGTCTACAGACAAACTACGAATATTGGAATGACAGAAAGAAATGTCACATAAATGCTGTCCAGGGCCAGGGTTCAGGTGAACATCGCCAGCTAGAAGTATTAATAAGGGACTTAAGGCTATAATATTAATAATTCTAAGTTGGCGCCGGTAAAAAATAATGTAAAGAAGATAAAACAGAAGTATTTTCTTCTTCCTACCTGAAGAATTCAAATTCAAGATAATTGCTGCAAAAAATAAGTAAGAAAACACGTGGAAGCTGAGATTCACAATTGGAACAAATCGCGTTTGTAGCACAAGTTCAGTGTCACAAGTTGCAAAAATGTAAGAAAAAATTAAAGGGTCCCACATAGTATGATATAGATATTTGCACAACACCTTGGACGTATAACGAGCTAGTTCCAATATGACATTTAAACTGATAACCCATGTCAGCTCGAAACATAAGAGATATAAAAGCACAATATTTACTATGAGCATTAATCTGCAATATATAAACACGGTGAATACAGTAGAGGAAACATAAATGATGACACATTTTTCAACGTAGAACCAATGAACTAGACAAAACGTATACGTAATTACAGGAATATACACAAACACCGCTCCAGTGCTTAAACATGAAAAATACAAGTAACTGCTTGACATGAATTGTTTTGCAGTAGATGCGGCGGTGGACAACATTTTCCTCGTAGCTAGACACACTGGCCGGCGTACCACGTCAAAATGAGAGTAGACAAAGTTTGACATATTTGTGTTATCCCATACACAAATTTTAGACATACGTATAGCATATGGATAGGAAATATGCGTGTACATTGGACCACAAACATCTAATGCAGTTGTAAGCAGTGTGTAGTCCTCTAATATAATCATAAACTTCGAATTGAAGAAGGCGTCCAACTCAAGCACAAGTATTTGTGTCCAAGCGGATTGTGCAAAAGTGTGTATGATTAGCAGATAAACAGCATAACATTTGTATTCCATTGTTTGGTCAAAAACCAAGCAGATCCACCCAAAGTACAAAAGCAGTAAAACCCAGGCTTGTGAAGAGAATACCCCAACACATAAAGATGACACATAAGACACAAAAACAGATCTTAAATAAGAACATAACCTAGAAGCGTATGAACTTCCAAACACGTATGACAAAAGATCAAGGCAATTCAGCATTTCTCAAGGAAATACTGAGCCGTGGCTACCCGAAGGTGTGCGTTGACATAAACTCATTTAACAACGAATAATTATTGTCTGGCTTAACATGAAATAGTCCACATATTGATGGTAACAGAGCACAGAATTGTTAAAGTTGGATCATCAACAATTCAGGTCAAAGGATACATCCTCATAATAATCACATGTTAGGAGTGAACAAGTTAGGCTGAAGTATGAAACAAGTAAGTACATCAGCGAAAGCAACAAGACAAGAGAAAAAAAAAAACGTGTGTGACGTAAGCAACACGATCGTCAGCATGATTGAAATGTATATATACAAAGCATTGGTAACATACCGTCGCTCGAGGAGGTTCTAGTGTTTCAACATTAAGGGATGATTCTGGACAGATCAAAACAGTTGCTTGCGTAAAATAATGTTGCAGATGACCAATTATAAGATAATACAAATTTCACCAAACGGTTATCAATGTAAATGTGTAGCATGAAAATATGTAAAATAACTCCAGATAACAATATACTTTTACCTGTGATAACCTCCCAAGATGATGCTACGGAGGGATATAGTTTTCCATGCCAGTACTGCAAGACATGAAAGTAATTTGACGAGTAGATTGATAATGCGTCAATTTGTGATTCAAATTAGTCATTTGCGAAGAAAAGTGAAAGATAACAATTTGGCAAGCTGCCTCAAATATTACCTTTTGAACAGTTTGGCAAGCTGCATTAAATATTACCTTTTGGGTCATATATTATTGTTAAGATCAATGTTGACCTCTGTCACAACAACAAAAATATAAACAAGGCAAGACAATGCTTGTGACATAATAATAAACCACTATCATGTTTGGACGGATGTGGTGTCGCTGCTTTGTATTTTTACTTCGTATATGTTTGTTAGCACGAATATCCAAATATGGCGAAACCAAAAGAAAAAAAATTGTTAAGGGTAGAAAGGTAGGACTTAGTGAGACATGTAATAAGAAGTCACATGTTTAAATCAGTGGCGAGAAAAGTCAGTATGGATTCAGCTGGTAACAAGACTGTCAATGTCGTCAAAGGCGTTCACTTGAAGCTTTTTGCCTTGTTTTGTCTTGGCCCACACTTTACCCCGTATTAGCCAGGTACTGTCTATGGCACTGTGGCTTTTCAGCCGGTTGATTAGCTGTCGGTTGCGGTATGTGGCGTCCTCAAAGATAACAAATCCCGTTCCCTTCAGTTTTTTACGGACTTCGACCCATAAGGGTATAACAATATCCCCAGATATCCCCCCCCCGTCCTACGCCGTTTGAAAAGTGAAATAATGGGATATAGAAAGAATTTGCCGAAAGAAACCAAAATGAAATCAAAAGTGAAGTACCATAAAACATGGCCATACATATCCCTCACTCTACCTGATGGATCAATGTACAAGCCCAAAATACAAATTGAAGACATTGTAAGAAGTTATTATTCTCCGGGTGTCATTGTACTAAAGGACAATCCACTCGGAATATAGGCTAACTTGCTATGCCTGAATAACTTTCGTGACCGACGTAACACACGTCAGCAACCAATTAAAAATAAACACTAAGTACAACTCTGGGCTAACTTCACTCGGACAGGTCACTCACTTCCAGCGACTCCGAACGTGCTGTCAAATAGCCCACACCTGTAAGTATCTTTTATGTTTTCGCGCAACGAAGAAATATCAGTAAATGCACACGCACCAGCTTTAGCTCCAAAACACGGCAAACTAGCTGAAGATGTCTCCAAAAACTCACGCCCTGCTCATTGCAGACTCTAGAGCACATAATTTTGACAATTATCGGAGACCATGTGCACTACCATATGAATGTCATTATATAATCGAAAGGGGAGGCACCACAGAAAGCCTACATACGCTCGTTGTTGAATATCTACAATCTGGGAAAATACCAAATGATGCAAATCTAATTGTAAAAATTGCTGCAGGAATAAACAATACAACTAGTTGGGTGCCACATCTGAACACGTACGTTCTCGCCCATAAAAAGGATAATACTACCCTAAATGGTTTGATACGATTGAGGAAAACAATCCTTAATATGTTTCCAAATGCAGTCGTTAGCTTCATTACAATACCTCCCGTCGACTTCAACAAATACCGTGAACACAGGGAGATAGACATCAACACAGAAGGATCAACAGAGCAAATTAGCCATCTTGATTTTATTCTGGAATTAAACAAATTGTTGATTCAGCTTAATCGCTCACAAACACAACTAAAGCAGCCTCCACATACTTCATACTGGCATTCCGACGTCATCAGGTGCGCTAAAAAGAAGAAAAGGGATTCCCGATATAGGAGAAAAATCAAAACAAGATCTGAGCGGCTCTACGATGGAGTGCATGCGGTGTCCTAAGTGAAAAAGGTTTGGTACTACAAATGGCACCTCAGTGTACTAAAAGACATGCAAAGCAGTGTGTAAAAGTCTGCACAATATTTTTGTAAAATGGATTTTTGTGAGCTGCCTTCCTCAAGATGAAGAGGGACGGGAAATTGGGGTTGCGGTTGCGGCTCTTCATTCCCCCCCCCCCCCCCCCCATCTCTACTTCTCACTTGCTACTTACCTACCCGATGCGTGTGCGCAACAGTGTGAAATAGAAATTAATTTTTAAAGAGGGATGGGAGGATGGGGCTGCGGTTGCGGCTCTTCATTTTCCTTCCCCCGCCCTCTGTCACTTCTCTCGTCATCGTGATTAAATGTACACCACAGCAGACACCTACCTGATACATATGTGTGACAGTTTAATAACAGAATGTATTTTGTACAGAGGGATGGGAAAATGGGGCTGCGGTTGCGGCTCTTCATTTTGTTCCATTCCCCTCTTCCCTCGTCTTCGTGATAGAACATCACAACAGACACCTATATGATACACGTGTGTGACAGCTTAAACATTATTTCTGTGCCTTTTGTTTGATTTGATGATGTATAACTTCACAAGCTGATATAGGTGGGACTGCCACTATTGAACTTGCAAATACGGAGTATTTTTGGTATTATTTCTTAAGTGGAACCATGACGATGATGGTGCTGTATTTGTCTACTTTTTTTCTGTTTTCTTCTATTTTGTTTTGCTTAAAAACTAAAAGGACAAATGAAGGCCACAGTCATAGAGTACAAATGCAACCTGAAAACTGTGTATCATCTACTCATATTATTATATATGTCATGTCTACAACTATAAAATGTTTAATTTGCATAGTATACCCTGTGAAATTATCTTCACAAAATTGATAAATGAACACAACTGAAGACATACTTTTTAACTCTGGTGGTGTACAAAATAATTCTTTAAAAAACTTGTTACAGAAACATGATGATAATGATGATGATGAACAGATAGAAATAATTACTCACTCTCCTTATTATTTTGACGACCTTGAATCTATTTTGAACACTAATCGAAACAGCTTTACAATTTTAAGTACTAATATTAATTCAGCTCATGCTAAATTTGCAGAAATAGAATCATTTATTCATGAGTTGCGTCAAAAAAATTTCGAATTCAGTGCAATTTGTTTGCAAGAGTGCTATATAAAAAATGATACTGATCTCACTCTGTTGCAACTTGAAGGTTATACTTGTATTCCACAGGGTCAAACATGCTCAGCAAAAGGAGGTTTGATCATATACTTAAATGACAAATATAATTTTATACCATCAATCCTTGTAGAAACATCTGAAGTTTGGGAAGGTCAATTTATTGAGGTAACTGGTGGGGAACTAAGAAAACATATTGTTCTTGGTAATGTGTATAGACCACCGAGAGATATCCTGGATAATTACCGTACATTTAGTGATGAATTCTCACAGGTTTTATCACGATTGCAAGAAAAAAAACTGTGAAGTCGCTATCTGTGGCGATTTTAATATTGATTTACTTAAGATACATGAACGAGACATATTTCAAGAAATTTTTGATACCATAATGTCACAAAGTTTTTTTCCCAAAATAACTTTTCCAACCAGACTTTCTAATACTAGAGGAACTTTAATAGACAACATATTTTGTAAAATTAGCGACGTTTCCCTTAAGTCAACATCAGGAATTATGGTAAAAAAATTCTCAGATCATCAACCATATTTTGTCTGTTTAGATGTCCATGTCTCCAAAAATAAATCACCAAAATTAATTAAGATAAATAAACAATCATTGTCTCATATTACAAAATTCCATGAGGAGCTTAAAAATGCCAATATCGATAACACAATAAATAAAGACCCATATGCAAACCCCGATGAAACTTTTAACATTTTTCACAACATTATAAAAGAAGCAAAAGAAAAACACATTCCTTGTACATATGTAAAGTTCCGCAAACATAAACATAGGAAAGAAAAGTGGATAACAATGGGCATTCTACGGTCTATTAATTTCAGAGATAAACTGTATAAAAGATTGAAATGTACTCCTGATACTTCACCCTTACATCCTACCTTAAAGAGAAACTTATCGACTTACAATAACATTCTGAAAAAGACAATTACCAGGGCTAAAAAAGACTACTATGAATTATGTTTTAGACGATATGAAAATGATATTAAAAAGACATGGGCCACAATAAATGAAGTGCTTTCAAAAACAAAAACAAAAAAGAAATTTCCTGAGTATTTCTCCGATAATGGACAGCAAATCAAAGATAAGATAGTTATTGCCAATAAATTTAATAACTTTTTCACAAATATAGGCCCAAATTTAACAAATCAAATAAACTTACCACATGCAGATAGTTACAAAAATTATTTGAACAAAACTTACTCTCATAATTTCCATTTTAAAAATACTGAGGCTGAAAGCATCAGCACTATCATTGATAATTTAAGGACAAAGTCAAGTCATGGCGTGGATGGTATTTCCACGAAACTACTGAAAATTATAAAAGACTCTGTAACAAAACCTCTTGCTATAATTATAAATCAAACTCTAAGAACGGGAATTTTTCCAACCAAATTGAAAATAGCAAAGGTTACTCCCATTTATAAAAAGGATGATGAAAATCTCTTTACTAACTATCGACCCATATCAATACTACCAGCTTTCTCTAAAGTCTTTGAAAAAGTTATTTTCAACCAATTGTATGACTACTTCGACACCTATAAATTATTCTATAATAGTCAGTATGGATTCCGTAAAAATCATTCAACCGAGCTTGCTACTATCGAACTTGTAGATAAGGTAATACAGGAAATGAACACAGGAAACCTCCCAATATGTATTTTTCTAGATCTGTCAAAGGCATTTGACACACTTAACTATACAATTTTACTACATAAATTAAAATATTATGGCCTAAGCGGCACATCACTCACCCTCCTTGAAAATTACCTAACAAATCGACAACAGTATGTTCAATATGATGAAGTTGACTCAGAATTATTACACATTAAAACTGGAGTACCGCAGGGCTCAATACTGGGTCCTCTGTTATTTCTCATATATATAAACGATATTGCTTATGCTAGCAAAATATTTGAACTGATTATGTATGCTGATGACTCTACGCTATCTGCAAGCCTAAATATTTTCAGTAATAATACTAGCAGTCTAGAAATTGACGATAACATTAATTTGGAACTCAACAAAATATCTACCTGGTTAGATGCAAACAAACTATCACTTAATGTTGGAAAGACTAAATTTATGGTTTTCCACCAACCTCAAAAGAAATTTCGAATTCCCAAGATAAAAATGAAAAACATTCAAATAGATCATGTAAATAGTTTTAACTTTCTAGGAATTGTAATAGATTCACATCTAAATTGGAACTCTCATATTGAAAAAATAAGCAGTAAGATATCAAGATCTTTAGGGATTCTGAACAAACTAAAAAGAATATTACCAATTGACCCTAAATTGAAAATATACAATTCCATTATACTTTCTCATATAAATTATGGAATTTTAACGTGGGGCTTTAAATGCTCTAAGTTGAAAACGATACAAAAAAAAGCTGTAAGAATTATAACTTGTAGTAAATATAATGTGCACACGGACCCATTATTTAAAAGTATGGGTCTACTGAAGGTTGAAGATATTTTTACGATTGCTAAAATCAAATTCTACTTCAAATATTTAAATAAAGTAATTCCTGCTAACTTACAAAATCTACCTCTGTTATTAAATACTGATATTCATCCCCACAATACCAGACAATCTGGAAATCTATTTATGCATCGCTATGTTCACAGCTTTGCAAAACAATGTCTTAGGTTTGATTTACCGAAAACAATAAATGAACTGCCATCTAATATTCACGATAAATTTTACACTCACAGCCTCCAAGGATTAGTCAGATATACTAAAACTTTATATATTAATAATTACCAAGAATCTTGTGATATCCCAAACTGTTATATTTGTGCAAATTGAATATTTATGAACCAACTTTGTAAGCTGTACACATCAGATGTTTATACATTTATTTATGTACATTAAATTGTAATTATGACATGAAAAAGGAATTTATCTAATACCGATGTAAATGTACTTTGCCATTCATTCTATTATTATTATAGTTACATTATAGGGTGGCCCTCATGATAGCGACATGACATTGTCTTAATGAGGGTCTCCCTGACCATCATACATTTGTGTAACATATGTTTTGTTAAATGATTTGTATACTTGTTATTTGTATGAAGGTCAATAAAAGTATCCTGAGTCCTGAGTCCTGAGTCCTGAGTCCTGAGTGCATCAACATAGTCCCTGCGGTGGAATCTCACAAGAAGGGCCTGTTTACCATTGGTTTTGGTGATGGTGAACAAAAAGTTCATGGAGCTCCCAACTCAAACGAGCAAGCCATTAATGGCGCCCAAAAGAGGAAGGATGATGCTGGGAGTATGCCCTGCCAGCGTCACCACCGGATCCATGGCAACCGAGAGATGGCACCACAGGACTCTCAGGTTTTTTGAATCAGATGAGTGAACTCAACTTGATTTCTTAAGCTTTCGACCCAGACACAGAGGTCATGGCAATGGTGGTTGAAAGGTAACGTTACGTAATTAATACGGGTTTTCGGGGGCTCATATAGCTACAACCATGTAATAGCTTGTATATATATATATATATATATATATATATATATATATATATATATATATATATATATATATATATATATATATATATATATATATATATATATATATATATATATATATATATATATATATATATGTGTGTGTGTGTGTGTGTGTGTGTGTGTGTGTGTGTGTGTGTGTGTGTGTGTGTGTGTGTGTGTGTATGTATATGATTTCAATGTTTACAAGGTGTTGGCGCATATATTATATGAAGAGTTCGTAATAAAATCATATTTAATGATTCTCGTATCACTAAACAAAAGAATTAAACGTGCGTCACTAGTTCCGCATGAAAAGCATATGTTTTAAATTATACGGACCTTAGATTATGTGTGAAGAGTTCCTGATAAAATGATATTTAAAGATTCCCGTATAAATATACAAGAAAATTAAAACGTACGACACGTGTCCCGCACAACTAATATCTGTTTTTATTTCTGCGGCAATTGTATATCATAAAGAGCTCTTGCTCACATATTGTATGACCGCCGTTATTAGCGAGAAAATTAAACGTGCGACGTCAGTACTGTTTGAATAATTTAGCTTTTTCTTCCTAAGGTCCACATTTAAAGAGTTTCTTAGACATAATCATATTCAAGACTGTTTTTTTTTTCAGCAAAAGAATTAAAGGTGTGCACTTATATGGCATGAATAGCTTATGTTTTTACTTTAACTGTGGTATATATAGAGGAAGTATTCATTGATTACCGCATAAGCTAGC